>JAAVUH010000140.1:0-80127 GCA_014899045.1 Fusarium palustre | reverse complement strand
TCTTAAAACCTCATCCGACTGCTGTTACCTCGTTTCTTCCCCTCCCCCGCGTTCGGAACCTCCCCCCACCTCGACTCTCCCTCTCCTCATGCTTCGTTGAGCTCCCTCAAATTCCAGTTCCCAACTTCAACTTCAAACTCGCAACCGAACTATACAATAAACCGCAATCATGGGTGAAATCACAATCACAGGCTGGAAGACTCGCGATGTCCGCTTCCCTACCTCCCTCGACGGAACTGGCTCCGATGCCATGAACGCTGCTGGCAACTACTCCTCCGCCTACTGCATTCTCCAAACCGACTCTGACTACACAGGTCATGGAATGGCAAGTCAATCACCGAAACCAACTTCATACACCATGTCTAACTCTCTTCTAGACCTTCACCATCGGCCGTGGAAACGACATCGTCTGCGCTGCCATCAACCACGTCGCCGAGCGTCTCAAGGGCAGGACACTGTCCTCTCTCGTGGCAAACTGGGGTCAGACCTGGCGCCATCTCGTCAACGACAGTCAGCTCCGCTGGATCGGCCCTGAAAAAGGTGTCATCCACCTCGCCCTCGGTGCTGTCGTCAACGCTGTCTGGGATCTTTGGGCAAAGACTCTCAACAAGCCCGTCTGGCGTATCGTCGCCGACATGAGCCCCGAGGAGTTCGTTAGCTGTATCGACTTCCGCTACATCACCGATGCCATTACCCCCGAGGAAGCCATCGCCATGCTCAAGGAGCAGGAGCCCACCAAGGCCAAGCGGCTTGACGAGGCTCTCAACAACCGTGCTGTGCCCGCTTACACAACAAGTGCCGGCTGGTTGGGCTACGGTGAGGATAAGATGAAGAGCTTGCTTCAGGAGACTCTCAATGCTGGTTACCGACACTTCAAGGTCAAGGTTGGCGGCGACATTGAGCGCGACCGCAAGCGATTGAGCATCGCTCGTGAGGTTATCGGCTACGACAAGGGCAATGTCCTCATGACGGATGCTAACCAGGTCTGGTCCGTCCCTGAGGCTATCGACTACATGAAGCAACTAGCCGACTTTAAGCCTTGGTTCATTGAGGAGCCCACATCGCCCGACGATATCCTCGGCCACAAGGCTGTTCGCGACGCCCTGAAGCCCTACGGCATTGGTGTCGCTACCGGAGAGATGTGTCAGAACCGAGTCATCTTCAAGCAACTCCTCCAGACGGGTGCTATTGACGTGTGCCAGATCGACGCCTGCAGAATGGGTGGTGTGAACGAGGTTCTCGCCGTTCTCCTTATGGCCAAGAAATTCGGGGTGCCCATCGTTCCTCACTCTGGTGGTGTCGGTCTCCCCGAGTATACCCAGCACCTGAGCACCATCGACTACGTTGTTGTTTCCGGCAAGCTTTCCGTTCTCGAGTACGTGGACCACCTCCACGAGCACTTCTTCCACCCATCCGTTATCAAGGACGGATACTACACTACCCCCACGGAAGCAGGTTACAGTGTCGAGATGAAGCCTGAGAGTATGGACCGATTCAGCTATCCAGGAGAGAAGGGTGTGAGTTGGTGGACATCAGATGAGGCCAAGGTTATTCTTGATGGTGTCAAAATCTAAATGGTGATTTGGAAAATAATTGGATTAGAGATCTTTTGGTTAGATGGCTAAAATACTGTTTATAAGAATCATGAATTTATGACATTTACAAATTTGAGGCATTACAGTGAATTTTTAGATCGATGTTCAGCATACCAACGGTCTACGTCTCTAACCGTTGGCATATGAACTGTGCTATATCTCCCAGCTCCTCAGGACAATACCAATGTCCCATGTCAGAGTATATCCTCAGCTCAACATTGATACCCATACGCTCCAGACACGTGGCTGCCTTTTGACCATGGCAAATCTCAACGTCTTTGTCTTTTCTTCCATGTCCCATGAATACAGGAGTCTTTAAGAAAGGGAATGAGTTGGCTGGCGGTTCAGGGTCAAGCTCTGCTTCTTCTCGAAGCTCGTCGACAGCCCGTTGCAGAGGTGTTTTGTTCTCTTGCTCATCGTCTTTTTCGAACAGTCCATCGTCAGACGAAGTTTCCTCTTCTTTGGCTAAGTTTTCAGCCAGAGGCATGAATCCGCTCATTATAACCACTGCGCCTAGAGGTTGTCCTTGCCACAGCAGCCAACTCAGGAGAGCCATGGCGCCGCCCTGGCTGAAACCCGCGAGCACCATCTTTCCAGCATCACCACCCAGTAATTCAATCTCTTCCTCCAGGATTTTATGGATATGCTCAATGCTGGGACCCATGTCTCCACGCGCCTCAGGCTCCCAGTCGCCAGTGCCTTCGTACCATTGATGGATCAGTGAGCGACGGTACTTGGTTGCTCGGGCGAGAGGTGCCGTTGGAAAGACGAAACGAGCATGAGAAAGTGATTCCTGGAATGATTTTTGTTCATTGGAAGAAGCAGATGTGAGAAGGGGACAGTGGAATTTCTCGGCGTTGAAGCCGCGGCCATGGAGGACAATGATGGTGAGTTTATGAGGCGAGGATAGAGGAGGAATGATCAGTGGAGGAGGAAATTCGCCTGGTTTGAGGCGAGAGGAGGATGTGTCACAGCTTGTCTCCATTTCCATCAGGTGAGTGTATAAAATACAAACCTGAAATGTGATGGTTGTTATATTCGCTGAAGCACAAGAGGTTACCAAGTCGTTGTCTAAAAGTTACTTACTGTATGTGGTATTTGTTATATAGATGAGCCATTAGCGCACAGCTCAAGAAAATAACAAGATACAATCCTGTTGAAATATTTAAATCAATCTCGACCTAGCCTTGTATGAAATCTGCATCATTTATGAATATAATCATTTCATCTTGACATAACGACTTTTGTTACGCGATAACCCTGCTATTTAGGTATTGCTTCACCACTGTGATAGCGAACGTGTCCCTATATTTCCAAGCCCCACGGATGGAAACTCCCCCTTGTCTCAACCTCAAATCTCATCATCAAACTTGACACTCTCATTCATTCACAGATCCTTCAGAAAAAAAATGAATCTCTTAAACTATGAATCTCGTCCAATTCTCTCTTTAACAGCCGTCTTTGCCGCCTGGAAAGGCTTCCTTCTCGCCATCGCTCTCGGCGCGTCCATAGGCCCAGACTACGACACCTCGACCTCTCTCTTCTTCGACATCGTCAACGGCGCATCAACCCCCGTCCCTGCCCTGGCAGCTCGTCTGACGAGATGGGACGCGCTGTATTTCATGCACGATGCAGTCGGAGGGAAAGTCTATGAGCAGGAATGGGCTTTTGGTATGGGCATGCCAGCTGCTGTGCGTAGCATCTGTGGTTTACTAGGCCTTCGTCTCTGGGAACCTCTTGTCGCCATTGCCATTTCGCACGTTTCTCATCTCATTGCCGTTCTGGCTCTTTACAAACTCACCATTGTGCTGTGCAACGATCGCAAGCTGGCGTATTTGGCCTCGGTCGTGCATGTGCTTTCACCTGCTGGGTTGTTCATATCAGCGCCTTATGCAGAGAGCCCTTTTGCATGCATGTCTTTTATCGGCAATCTCCTCTATGCAACAAGTCTCAAAAACAGCCCCGACTCACTGAAGCGCAACGTTGCTGTAGTTGGAGCGGGCTTATCGTACGGGTTTTCGTGCACGCTTAGAAGCAATGGGCTTTTTGGTGGTGTTTTGTTGGCCGTGGAGTCTGTCAAATGCTTGTTGGCTATTCGCGACGGCTTCACCATTCCCAAGGTCCTAAGACTCGTTGCGCCTGTTATTGGTGGTATTTTGGTTGCTGTTGGGTTCGTTGCGCCGCAAGTTCTGGCTTGGATGAGATATTGCAATGGCCATGGGGAGCCGAGACCTTGGTGCGCATCTCGTATCCCAAGTATCTACACATTCGTCCAAGCAGAATACTGGTGTGTTTTGTTCTCCCTGCAGCTCTCTTATAAAGCAACAGCTAACGTCAATAGGGATGTTGGATTTCTCAAATACTGGACTCCTAACCAAATTCCCCTCTTCCTCCTTGCAGCGCCCATGCTCGCAATCCTCATCAAGTCGGGAACAGAGACCATGCGCGAGCCGTCTCGAGGTCTTGGAGCCATTACGATGGGTACAGATGAACAGTCACGATTGCTTGTGCGGACTCTTGCTGCCATGCAAACGCTGCTTGCCATCTTGGCCATCACTAACTACCACGTTCAAATCATCAGCCGCTTGTCGTCAGGATATCCTGTCTGGTACTGGTGGGTAGCATCATGTCTCATGGATAAACAGAGGCAGAGTCTGGGTTACGGAGTCGTTGTGTTTATTACCATGTATGCGGCTATCCAAGGCGGACTCTTTGCGTCGTTTTTACCGCCTGCCTAATCATATATACACACTGGTGCAGATCTACTTATAATGGCTGTGCATTCTTGTCATTGATGAACGACACATGTGGGCATTTCCAAAATTAACATCGCCGTGAAATAGAATGTTTCCAGTTGGCTTACTCTACGTATTCACCAATCTCAGTAGAATTCAACGTTATCATACTAAACGCTCGTATTATTATTGTATATAAAACCCAATGCAACCGCTGGAAAGTTCGTTACCGTCTACACTGAACCAATAATATCAACGCCATCAACACCTAAAGAAACGCACTACGTTTATCTCGTTCCACCAGCCCAAGGATTGTACTCCAACTATGACGACCCGGGGAAAGCCAGTTTCGTGTCTTCAAGGTGAGCTAACACCCTGTTATTGGACAGAACTCTGTCTGTCTGTTTCTCATACAGGTGTTTTGGGGCCCAATCCGCTCTGTGACTTCCAACTTGTCGAGTTTGGCTAGGGCAGCACAAACTCGGAATAGTTGGGTAGATGCTGTGATGAACTCGCCAACGGATCGTCTTCATATTGGTTGCCTTCTTCCTCCGCCTCTTGGCCGCTTTCTCTTTCTGATTCTGTCTCATCATTCTAGGTAGGATGGTCTGGGTTCCGAGAATGGTACCAGACACATGGTCGCATAAAGAGGTTCCAGTAAGACTAAAACTCATCCTCTGAGTCACTGTTGTCGTTATCCCTAATGGCTCGCCACCTCCTATCAGTCAAGTCTTGGGCAGCAGTTCCTTCGCTCTCTGGGTCAACATAACCTTGACCTCCAGCAATGCTCAAAGCGACGGGCAAAAAGACTAGAGCATGAAGAGCGGCAAATATAACCAGAGACAGCCAAACTCGGAAGTAGTAGATCTCAAAAATCTTTGATCGTGTAAAGGCGAGCACAGAAACACCAAGGAGTTTAGTGACTGTGATACCAGAGAACACAGATCCACCGACATTAACAAGAGCGGTCCATGCTCGAGCATCACGGCCACGGAAGGCGTTGCTATTGCCCTCCATCACGGTGCGTGATGGATACATAAAAGCCCGTGCAATGTGAGCGCAGAACTCAACCGAGATGCCCACGCAAATGATGAGGTTGACAAGGGAAACAGCGTTCAGGGACACATTGAACAAAGCCATGCTGCCCATAATGTCCACAACGCTCATCACAACGGTAACAGATACCACAAGCGCCGTGAGTACTGAACCCAATAGTACAGATGCAACAACAAAGATGATACCAACAGCAGCACATAACAAACCAGCCGTCAGGGGCACGATGCTGAGATACTGGTCAAAGAAGATATAGAAGACACTGTATGGGAATACATCCACACCGTTCCTCTCTCCAATGTCAGAGGCAATGCGGCGAGCGGCAGAGTATGCGGCGATAAAGTCCTCCTGGCTCCTCAAAGGACTGTGCATGGTTCTGAAGTGCGTAGACTTGACATGAGTTTCCTTAGAGTCTAGGACAACAGCCTGTCCATACGCAGCTTGACCTGCTAGGGGACACTCCTCGCCAGTGGGGCTTGAAAGGAACTTCTTCAGGTAATGGATAAACTCCTCATCTTCCGGCATTCCGTACAAGGTCGTGTTCCAGGCTGGCTTACGGTCAGCAAAACAGGTCTGACCGTGCTCCACACAACAGTCTTCGAAAATAGGATTCAACCAGAGGAAGTAATCATCGATCCAACTCGCCGCCGGCGAAGCAATGTAAGAAACTTCCGGTCTTTGTCGTTCAAGCTCCAATGTGTTGGGGAGCGAAAGATCTTGGCAGGTGGTAAATCTGGAGCATATCGCCTGTTGTTCCTTACGCTTGGAAGCGTCGACCTCGCGTGTGACAAAGTACACTGGTGGGCCTGTCTCCAAATATCCGTATAAATCATTGAAGAACGGGATCAAATATGAGCCATCAGGAATAGCAACACGCTGGTCGAGTCCAAGTTGGATCTTTGGCAAGAGTGCCAGGCCTCCTGCAAACATTCCGAGGAAGATTGTGACGACAGCAAGCTTGACCTTCTTTCCAAGCAGGCGTGGGGCATATGTGTTCTTGATAAACACTTGGAGCAAGCTCTCCTCGGCCATATCTGATCCACGGCCACCTCCCTGGGCAAAACCGTTGCTGCCGTTGAGGTGGATTCTAGCCTTAGTAATCTGCCACCATGGCCACAGTTCACACCGATGGTCTTCAACTCGCATCTGGTTAAGTGAGAGGAAGGAGACAAACATGGTCATCTGAAGCACTGCGTTAACAAAGACGGCACCGGCGGCATAAGCGGCAAAGTTCCTGACTGCCGGCATGCCAACGGCTGTGCCGAGAGCAAATGCCACAGTTTCCGTAAGAGCAGAGAAGAGAATAGAGGGTCCCATACGACCAAGAGCTCGAGCCACTCTTTCTTCAACCATCTGGTCGGGGAAGCTGATGTTGACTCTTTCAAGCTCGTGGACGATGAGAAAAATATTGTCTACACCAACAGCAAGGACGATGAAGGGGATGACTTCCACGATAATGAGTGTGGCCTTCAGTCCAACCCATGAGAAGAAGCCAATGGACGCGGCAATAGACATGAGAACGATGAGGATACCGACAAGTCCAAGCGTGACCTTTGACTCTACCAAAAGCACGGCGGGGTTGCGGAAGATATGCTTGAGAGGGGTACCGAGAGCCATACAGGCATAAACAAACATGACGATATAGCTGATGATAATGATCTTGGCATCTGTGTTTGTCGACTTGTTAAGTTCTTGCTCAAGACTGATCTCAGTATTGAAAGATAATCGAAGGCCACGTTCTTTGGCTTCTTCCTGAACCTCAAGCAGACGGTCCCGTAGAGCAGTTTCCCAGTCGACAGCCCTGGCAATAGCATCAGTCCCTTCTTTGGCATTGTTCACAACCCAGGTCACGGTGATGGCATGAGCGTCGACCACATCGTCATCGTAACCACCAAAGATCATGTTAGGCTCAATGGGTTGTCCGAAATCTGGGCGACAGTCGACAGGGCTCTTTGCGCAAGCGCGAATGTCATCCTTCCAGAACTCGGGGTCCAGTCCACCCTTTGAGTGCCAGTATGCTGAGACAGATTGCACCACACAGGCATCGTTGGAGGGTTTGAAACATAGATCCTGGAAGTATTTCCCGTAGACAGGGCTCTCGATCTTCTTGACACTTTCTTCAACTTCGATCCACCACTTCAGGGTATCGTAACTGAGCACGGGTCCTGGTCCAGATGGGTTGGTATCGTTTGCAAGGAAGATCTTTTCGGCACGGTAAAATGGTCCAAAGTTCTCGTCGAAATAAGCCTTCTCCTGGGCGGCAGCAGAAGATGGGCTCACCCAGAGACGAGCAGGTTCCTTCTCGAGGTCGAAGCGGAACAATCCAATACTAAGGATTCCAACAAAGAGTAGACTGAGGCCAATGCACCATCCGGGGAAGCGAGCTGCGATGTGACCAAGCTGGTAAAAGCCTCTGTCGCACCGGTCGTTGACCCAGTATCTCTTGGTTGGGCGCTCTCGCATCGCCTCTGTATCGACGGGGCCACCCTCGTCTTCATCGTCGCTATGAGAAGATTCATGGAGGAGTCTTGTCCTTTCGACACGATGCTGCGAGTACTTTTGGTAGGCAATGTGGCCGACGACTGCCAGGATCAAGGTCGACAAAAGGACGCCATAGACGAATACGGAAGCAAACGAGAGGCATGGTAGGACTCCTACTTTGCAAGACTTGGAGTCCTTGACTTCGGGAAGCTTCGGGCATACCTCTGGGCAGTCAACACAAACGCAACGGTAATCGGGGTCCTCATCGTTGCACTTCTTCGGCTTCATGTCCACGGGTTTGAGCTCAGGGACGTCTTCCTGTGTTGGGAAGTTAATTTGGAAGGGAGAGCCGGCGAAAGGCTTCTTGTCTCCGAGGAACTTGAGCATCTCGGTATAGTTCTTAGCACCGCCACCAATCAGGTCCATGGCCTTGGAGTTTGCGCCGCCAAACTTTACTTCCTTACAACTGTCGTAGAAACCAGAGCCGTATTTTTCAGACACAAGGTGGTCGAGCTCTGTTACAAGGTTCTTGCCATTCTTGGGGGCAGAGTCGGTAATATTGATAAAGGTAGATTGGTCAGGAGAGCAGGTAAATGTGCAAAAGAGGTTGAAGAAGTTGTCCTTGCATGCAGGACAAGAGCCGATGAGTGTGTTTGGAGTACCGAGCTCAGACTTGAGTGATTTGACCTGGGAAGGGTATTATTAGTATGGCAGTCATTATGGCGGCTGGCATATATGCTCACTTGGTCAAGGGTACAGCAGACAGGTCCAGTCCTCCATTTCTCGCCACAAAGACCGACGAGCTCATTGCGAAGCTCTTCATCAGGATCCTCAGCCGGACCATTGTCGACACATGGAAGTTCCTTTCCGAAAAAGCCCTGCTTGCCGCAATGGCCACGGAAAGCGCATCGTCCGGCTTCGTGTTTTGGCGTATATTGCTCAGCGAAACCTAGCCCAGCGAAAAGCACTACTGCAGCTCCAAGCTGAGATACAGTGGATTGATGCATCTCGAGATGATGGGGCCGCACGCGGCGGTGGATAGGTATGGAGTCGTTGGTCTAGCTTGGTAGTTGTTGACCGCGGTTTGTGATCAGTGTGAGTGGATATCGCTGTCGAGTTGACGTACAATACGACGATAAGCGTGTGATGATGGCTAAGATGCTGGGAAGACAATCATAATAGATTGTACGAATGTGGAGGACGAAAAAAACAAGAGAGAAACCCTATCGCAAATGGCGGGGAAACTCTAAAAGGCGACGCGTCGGCAAAGCAGGCGCAACCGTTATGGTTACAAAAGTCCAGATGCTGAGGCAGAAGCAGAGGCAGAGAGGCTGGAAGGAACGGTGATGTCGTAGCTCGGTGACGGGTACAGTCCAAGCTTGGATCCGATGGCGGGTTAGTGTGTGCTACTACAGAGGTCACGACCTACTGACCTCTGGCTGCGTCATTGTTTCTGCTGTCAAGTCTCGACCATGATTGGCCGTTGCTTCCTATTTAGTGGCTCATGCGCTGTAGAAGCCGGGGTGCAGGCCGGGGTTAAAGCTAGACCGTTCGTATGGACCTGCAGTCATGAATCATTCACGTTGCCCCATAAAACGCATTTACCCTAGACATGTGCATGAATTTGATGTTTGATATCCGTGTCAGGTCTTGAAGATGAGTTGACGGAGATATTCAATCCTTTATGTTTTATCTCGGTACTCATATAATATAGGTATTGTTTCTATCTTGGGGAGAAACAGAGGGCTCACGTCATATCGTCCGGTGAACGTTGATCCTACAATTATAGCTGCAACATGTTGATCGAGACGGTGGAGGGAACAGAATTCACTAACAGAGCAGCTGTGTAACTTGTAATGGCACAGCAACACGTAACTCTTGAATCGTAAACATGCTCCCGTTACTAATAGTTTTGTGGTGTGATGTTTAAAGCCTGACACTTCCCTCGCTATCATTGTTGTGAATTAGCTACTGTCCAGAAACAAAAAGCATGTCTTATACGACAGATTAAGGTTCTTCACCTCACATTAAGTCACCTCTAATTTTTGAAACATGTGTCCGCCAGATTCTCAAAGTTCCTGCCCAAGAAACAGCATCTGCAACAATGAATAGGCCCAAAGAATACAAAAGTTACAGAAGTGAAGGCGCAAATGATCAATCTCATTGCTACATCAACCGTACACTGTTGACAGCACGTGATACGCTTGCAGCTACCACTCACTCCACCTAGGGTAGGCTTAACTGACAGCCTGAAAAACACCAACTCTCTCTCTTCCATGCGTCATTATACTAAAAAAGGCTGCGGAAACTCTGATAACTAGCGAGTGATTTTTCTCCTTTTTTTTGATTTCTTATATCAAAGTATAATATGCACTTTTCTGGAACAAATCATCTCAAAGCTCACTATCCTGCCCCTCCCCCAAAACCACAATGTCCAACGAATCAGAAGAACTTGTCCAGAAGCTGGTGGTAGGTCCACGCTCATGAGTATGATAGTTTGAATATGTTATATAGAGTTATCATGGCTTTATAACTGCACAAGGCTCACTTAAAGTGTGCCGTGGCTAAGATTACCTAACTGACCTTGGGATATATTTACAAACTATTGTGCTACTGGTAGTGCCGAGAAACAATGCTGACCATAAATCGTAGGAGAAATTCCGCTCACTTTTGGACGAAGCTCTCGTAGTTGCTATCGCCAGTGATCATGATCTCAAAGATGCTTCCCAATACGAGTCAGCCCAGGATGTACTGGAGGGTCTCGCTCAGCATGTCACAACAGAAGAAGCCACTGGATTTAATCCAAGTGGCATTTCTAATATACCAGACGATGGAAATGGGGATGAGGGTACAGCTGAGACAAACAGCCAGCAGGCTTCTCGTGCTCATGACACAGATACGACTTCTGCCAGTGATCAAACCTCGACATCTACCAACACATCTTACTCCATACCACGACTGACTTCATTCGACGATGACAGCGAGGAGTCTAAGGTTCTTCTTCTGCAGGGCATGTTCAGTGAACTCAAAGATTTCGATATCAAACACTGCCTGAAAAAGGCAAACGGGGACGTTCAGACTGCACTAGATGAGCTACTCAATATCCAGTACCTTAAATCAACCGGACAAGAGAAGAAAGGGATCGACGGGTTCTTTGAGACAGAGGAAGGTGCTTCTGCGAAAAAAAAGAGGAAGAACCGGAAGAAGGGCAAGAAATCCCTTGGCGATGAGACGCCATCGTCCGGCAGTGGGACTGCTTCTCCCTCCCCAGATGATATGAAGAGCATGAAACGTAAGTTCTCTTTCTACGCGTTACCCTGACATAGTTATCTGACCCTTATATACAGGCCAGGATGAAATTGCGTATCTGGCAGATAGACTTGACCTGCCATTTGCCGTTGTTTCGGACATTTACTATAACAAAAAATGTGCCAGTGGCGCTGCAGCAGTTGAGATCTTGGACAGATACATGTCACAAGGTATTGAGACGCAAGATAAAGAAGGGAAAAAGTATGCGTTGGAACTCGCTCAGAAGTATCAAAATGTTCCGGCAAAGTACATGTCGACTATTGTCCAAGTCACAGGCTCCATCTCGCAAGAATCAGACGATATCGCCTCGCTTGTCAGCAAGCATTTTGTCAAGAATCCGTGGACCGAAAAGCTTGATGTTAGTTATCAACTAACACCGCTCCCGGCAGAAGATTTGGAAGGATTCGAGACAGCTACACGTGGAGGGAAGTCTAAGCTAGCAAGACCTGTCTCAGGAGGCACGGCTTTCCTCTCCGCTGGGCCGTCAGCATACGCGCAAGCCGCTGAGAGAGCGGGCCAATATAATCGAGCCAAAAGAGATGCAGCAGCTTCAGCAGCATCGTTAAATCGACGTGGTGCTTCCAACCCACTCTACCGGCAGGCAGCAGGATACTACTCAGAGCGAGCAAGGGAACAGGCACGTTATGAGATGAGCGCTACGTCTACGGCCGCAGATTTACTCGTCAACAACCAGAGCTCGCCGACTTCAATTGATCTACACGGCGTATATGTGCAGGATGGTGTGAGGATTGCTCGCCAGCGTGTGCAGGCTTGGTGGAATGGCCTGGGGGAGTTTCGGTCAGATAGGGCACGCCAACAGCCATTTACTGTCATCACTGGACTCGGCCGCCATAGTGCTGGTGGCGTATCGCACCTGAGACAAGCTGTGGCTGCAGCTCTACTCCAAGATGGATGGAAAATGCAGGTTGAGACTGGGCGCTTTGTCGTCAAGGGTAGGCGATAAGCGCCAAGATACGATATGGGGGCCGAATGAGCCTCAGCAGTGCCTTGAATCAGGCGAAACAACCTAAGGCATTCATCAATCCCAGGGTTCTGTGGAAAATCTTACCCGACGACGTCAATGGTTGTGATAAAATGCCGTCGTATATACGGGCGGTTCTGTTTACATAATATTATCCCGAGCTTTGATGTTTATTCTTTTAAAGGCATGTTCTGGCCTTGCCTGACCTGAATAATACCTAAAAGAAAGGCTTACGCAGCTCTGATCCACCAAACGAACCCGAAACAGACATTGCAGGCACTCTGGCGAATAGATGATCTGCAGTAGCGCAGCCATCGCTATGGAAACTCATGCCATGCGGGTTGAGGCTGTGCTAGGCACTCGCGAAACGAGTTTATCTTTTGTTTTTAACCCGTCGCTTACTGTCGAAGGATTCGGCTCTTTCCTAGAAGGGAAATGCTTCAAGTCGCTTGGACCTGTTGGTTGTACCTCCACATTGTTGTCTTATAAGTAGCTGTCTGGCACTAATAAAACTTCACGAGATCATATTACAACTATCAAAACTGACCTCGAAATAACAATACCATCAGAACCATCGATCAAAATTCCGAATATGGCGGCCAAGACTCCGCTTTCTCATGCTGCCTATCAGCCTGTCCCAAGGGAGGAGGATCCTTCTGCTGATTTGCTTGAGCCCTCTGAGCGAGATGATAGAGATGATGGCAAGACAGCTCTCGTGAAGGCCAAATTCTCTTTCATCCTGTTGCTACGATTATTGGTGGCCCCTATGGTTATCGCCGACATCGTTCTCATGTGCAACCCCTACTACTCTCCCGCCTCAGCCGGTATTTTCGCTACTGGAGGCATCTTTCTGGCTTTCTGGCATGGATTCCGTGCCTTGAGGAGCTGCTTTCCAAGCGGGAGCCGCGACAACTTCAACCTCAAGATCGGAAGCCTGTTCTGCATGTGTGGCACAACTTTGAATTCTCGCGCAAGATGTTCCAAGGTGTGGGCGTATCTTGTCAGCCTTGTCGACTTTTCCTTCGGCCTCTTCTTTATCGGACCCTCTGTCACAGCTTGCAACTATGGCAACTTCAAGAACAGTAGTGCTGTCGCAGGGCTGAGCATCACTCTGGTGTAGGTATTCATGTTTCCCGTCTTGAGCTACAGCTGACCTTCTATTCCAGTGTCATGCAGTCGGTGATTGCCTTCCTCAACCTGTTCGGCCTTTTCCGCAAGATGACCATCGCTGTCTCCAAGGATGATGATGAGCAAGACCGTCTTTTATCGATCCCTGAGCTCTTCCGAGACGAAGAATCTGAGCCCCGCCATTCGATGTCGTCTGTGGTTTAAGGATCTAAAACAGAAGGGAACACAAAAGAGGACAAGGACTCATTACTGTGTTCCAACCCACTTGGTGCAATGACAACTTCTACCTTAGAGGACAAATCTGAGCACAACTGATATGATTATGCTTTCTTGAGAACTTCACTATTCTTGGAAACGACTTTTAGTGCAGTGTATCAGAAGCTGGAGCTTGACGGTCACCTGGTACCCCTAAGATAGCTATTTGATATAGCGAACATGAGATAAGAACTGAAACCTGCCGTTTTGCCTCCATTGATCCTCTCTACTGCTTCTTCATCTGAAAATCCCGCCCAACCTTGTCCCAAACAGCCGAACCCGTAGTGAAGGTAGTAAAGAACATGGCCAAACTAACCAGACCAGGGTCAAGCTTGATCCAGCCAACAGTGGTGGTGGGGAGGAGCATGTCAAGAAGATCGGAAACGAGAGAGCGGAGGAGAACGTAGCCTTCGGTGTTGAGCTTCTTCATCCAAGCACGTCGTTCGGCCTTGCGCTTAGCGACGATACCTTTGAGTCGCTCACGCTCCTTGTCGAGTTCCTCCTTGGACGACTTTTCAGAAAGAGTAGTAGTAGAAGTCTCCTTCTCGGCAGAGACAAGCTCGGCAGTGTTCTCAGTGGAGGTGGTGCTTACGCTCTGACGGGTGACGGCGGCGGGTGGGCTAGACACAAGACGATACAGTCTGATAACAGTGACGAGAACAGAAGTATACAATCCGGCGAACCAGAAGAGCTGAGACTGGTAATCAATCTCGCTGAACTTTTCAGGGCTAAAGATGCGCAGGTTGTCAATGCCGCAGAGATCCAAGAGGGTGGCAGTCTCCATCATGCCGAACATGCCGAAGCAAGTCTTGCTCACAATTTCGAGCCAGACATCAAGGCTCTTATCGCCTTGGGCGACGTAGACATTCCAACCTGCCTGGAAAGTGTCCAAGAAACGAAAGAAGCGAATGAAGCGCCGCGAGACGTTGATCTGACCGCCCAGCTTACGGAGAGGAAGCGTGGAAGAGACTTTTGGCTCGACAAGGGCGAAGAGAGCTGGGTACCAGACGAGGAGAGAGCAGATGGCTTGAAAGCCACGAAGAATTCGCTCAATGCCGACTAGATTGTTAGTTAGTGATGTGTTCAGGGGGTTGTCTTTTGTGAGAGATATACCAAGGTCAGTGCCAAAGGCAACAAAGTGCTCGAATGTACCTGCCATCCTGGTTGAGCCGCCAAAGAGACAAAGGTGAAGAGGAGAAAAAGAAATATAAAAGACTATTGCTGCTGATTTATATACGTCTAATACAAACAAGCAAATAGTTCTCAAATTATTGACCCTAGATGGTTAGGATGCCGTTGAATAGGCGGTGTTGGCATGGGTCCCGTAGTGCCATATTAGTGGATCGCCACGGCTATCTATGTCCATGACCACGTTTGTTCATATGAGAGGGTAATTTAGGTTGATCAAACAGTTCAAATAATCATTCACAGGATCAAACAACGCTACAAACAAGTTCAAAGAGTTTACTTAACCAACTCAGACTCCTATTGAACAATAAGTAAATATAACACAAGGCATCTACCTAATAGTCGTAGTTATGCACAAGTAACGATGCGATACACATCAATCTTCATCCCTTCTCCCTATATGACCTTTTGCTATTCAAGTCGCCAATTATTGACCAGGAGACACGAGCTTGCCTTGAGACTTGGCATTGTGGTTCCATCCACCAGCAAGAGCCTCACCACCATTCTCCTGAGCGAACTTTTGCATACGAGCCTCAAGTTCAGGTCGGAAATGTCGGATAAGACCCTGAATAGGCCAGGCGAAAGCCTCACCCAGAGCTGTCACAAATATTAGTACAAAGTCACATCAAATTTTCTAGAGAAACATACCGCAAATAGTGTGGCCCTCGACCTGCTTGGTGAGCTCCTGGAGCATGTCAATCTCACGCTCACGAGCCTGGCCCTTCTCGAATCGCTTCATCATCTGCTCTGTCCACTTGCTGCCCTCTCGGCAAGGTGTGCACTGGCCGCAACTCTCGTGGCGGTAGAAGTGGCTGAGACGGCTGATAGCTCGGACAATATCGGTGCTCTTATCCATGACAATAACAGCGGCCGTACCGAGACCAGACTGGCTGTCCTTGAGGGCATCAAAGTCCATCAGCTGGTCATCACAGACGCTCTTGGGGAGAACAGGAGTGGAAGAACCACCGGGGATAACAGCCAAAAGGTTGTCCCATCCACCTCGAACACCACCGCAGTGCTTCTCGATCAGCTCACGCATAGGAATTGACATCTCCTCCTCGACGGTGCAGGGGTTGTTGACGTGGCCAGAGATACAGAAGAGCTTGGTACCCTGGTTACGCTCACGGCCGAAACCAGCGAACCAGCTTCCTCCTCGTCGGCAGATGGTAGGGGCGACGGCAACAGTCTCGACGTTGGTGACGGTTGAAGGGCATCCGAAAAGACCGACAGCAGCAGGGAACGGAGGCTTAAGACGAGGCTTTCCGGGCTTGCCCTCGAGGGACTCGATAAGAGAAGTCTCCTCACCGCAAACGTAGGCACCGGCACCTCGGTGCAGGTAAACATCGAAGTCGTATCCGGATTCACAGGCGTTCTTTCCGATCAGACCGGCGGCGTAGGCCTCGTTGATGGCTCGCTGAAGAACGGCAGCCTCCTCGACGAATTCACCACGGATATAGATGTAGGCAGCAGTCGCGTTCATGGCTCGGCCAGAAATAAGACATCCCTCGATGAGCTTGTGTGGGTCCTTTCGCATGATCTCACGGTCCTTGCAGGTTCCGGGCTCACCCTCATCGGCGTTGATGACGAGGTAACGGGGCTTGTTGTCCTTGTCCCAGTCCTTGAAGTTCATAAAAGACTACCGAACGTTGGTGTTAGAGACAATTGATGCTGGTTCGGGCCTCTTGACCCTTCAAAACCAAAACACTTTGGGAGAAACCTACCCACTTGAGACCCGAGGGGAAACCAGCACCACCTCGTCCTCGAAGACCGGAGGCCTTGACCTCGCTGATGATCCAGTCGTGGCCCTTGAGGATGATCTCCTTGGTCTTGTGCCAGTCACCCATCTTCCTGGCGCTCTTGAGGTCGACGGGGTATCGGTTGTAAAGGTTCTGGAAAATGCGATCTTGGTCTCGCAGACCTCCGTATGTTCGCTTCGGGGCACCGTCCTGGACAGTAGCCAGACCCCTCACGGCGGTCCGTGAGAGGCCGACGGCCTTCTTGGGCGCCGTTCTCGTGGACAGCATTGTGCTCGATCGTTGTCGGGTGGCGGGTTTGGAGATGGATTGAACGAAACGTCGTCAGGATGCGGCACTTCAAGTTTCCCGGGCGAGATCCATTTCGTGACCGGGTGGTTCAGAAATAGCGGGCCAGTGATTGGTCAATTCATCAACCGATTATTCAGCCATCTCTGCTAGCGAGTACTTACTCCACACAGCTCTTCATACTACAGAAGAAGTTCTTTTCATCATGTCTGTTAAGCGCATCTTTTGACTTTCGCCCCCGATTTGCCGCTCGTCGATTCCAAGTGTCATAGATCTAACGTGTCTCATCGCAGTTACTGCGTCTCTTAGTGCCATCAAAGTTTCTCTTAGGCTGTTTCTGCTTCTTTTAGTGGAAATTGTGTATCTTCAGTAGACTGAGCAATTGGTATCAAGGTCATGTGACTCTATTTGCACCGCCCGGTGTTGTTGCATCACGTAATCACTCAACCGAAGCTTGCTATTCGACGCTGCTGACCAGCGGTATCGCAACACCAAAGGCACTATCGTGGGTTATCGATACAAGCTTCACTTTATCGCCTATCGCTTTCGAAGCAATGGGCAATTCCACAACATAACAAACGTGCAATGATAACTTGATACGCCTTCATAATGTCTAGCAAAAGACATTCGATTCTTCCTGCTATCGATCGCAGCGGTCCCAGACCACCCGTCCATTTCTCTTCGACCCTCACAATCTCCGATAATGCGATCCTCCAAGGCACACACTCGATCACTATGCAGACGGAAACAGTAATCCACCCTCGGTCGAAATTTGAGTCGAACTACGGGTCTATTCTGATCGGACGACGATGTCTGGTTCATGAAAGGGTGCATATGGGAGCTCGTCCTGCAGACCTCGACACTGCGAAGCCTGGCGGCATCGTGCTAGCGGACTACGTCACAATAGAGGCTGGCTCAACCATCGAAGCTGGTGAGACCGAGATAGGAGAGGGCACTGTCGTCCAAGCAGGAACCATTATAGGAAGCGGTGCCAGAATTGGCAAGGTAGACATGACCTGTCACCTACTCTAGGATCAAGAGCTAACAAGTTATAAGAACTGCACCATCACACACATGTCTAAAATTCCTCCTGGTACTGTGTTACCGGATAATACAGTAGTGTTTTCGAACGGGACAAGACGAATCGATAGACGTGAGCTTTCTGATCAAAGGAAGATTGCCTTGATTAAGCAACTCGCAATATTGCGAAAAATGATACCCAGCAACCCGGACAAGTTTAAATAGAGATACCCAGCAAACAATCAAGATCAGTCTGATATTCATAAAGTATTAATTGATTTGTTTTAACAACTTGTTATCTTTGTCTTTGTCTAAAATGGCATAAACTAGCTCTAATTTCGTCTCTTTCGCTCTCAATAGTTGGCAGCACTCCAAAGGGTATATATCATTAGAAATAAGTATAAAATAACAAGAACTCCGAAAGCCTTCCCTTATCTTCTACGGTCTCTGTGGAACAGGGTCAGCCCCGTGATCACCGTCATAATAGCCCATCGCTCTCCTAAAAGACCTGTCAAGCCCGTTCCCATAAAGCCATAATGTGCAACCTTTGTTAAGCTTCTTCCATTACCCATAGCCCAGGCTGCCACAACTTCGTGTCCCATGCTATCTCTGAAACCACCGGGGACAAATCCCGGATTGGCTCCCGGCGGAGGTCTTTGAGCCAAACGAACCAGTTTCCACCCGTGATAGTAGCCGCCCAAGCTTGCCACAGCATCACCACTAGAGCGTCTCCATTCAAAAGTTTCTCGCGGACCATTCCCGCCTGGTCCGACTTCGATAGAGAAGCTAAAGGCAGTGCTGAGACCGCCGTGAGAGCCCACGGGTATAACTCGTTCGCGAGCCAGTGGAGCCCCTGAACCTGGCACAGGAGGGAGTTCGACTTCAAAGGAA
This sequence comes from Fusarium palustre, assembly GCA_014899045.1. Classification (NCBI taxonomy): domain Eukaryota; kingdom Fungi; phylum Ascomycota; class Sordariomycetes; order Hypocreales; family Nectriaceae; genus Fusarium; species Fusarium palustre. The sequence continues at coordinate 61,448 of JAAVUH010000140.1, read as the reverse complement.
AGACTCATGAGCATAAAGTTTGCAGAAGCTAGCGGCTGGTACGACTCGTCTGGGCCGGAATGCAAGAGAACTGGTGGTGCAGCTGACAGACCAGTGTGCACCGAGCAGACATAGAGAGGCTGTTGTTGGTGCTCTGCAAGTGTAAAGGAGACATTGGGCCAGCCTTGAGAGTAAAGGTTGAATCTAGGTGGAAACTGTCTTGGGATAGATGGTGGTTGACTCGGTCCAGCAACCGGAGGAGGCGGCTGTGTCGATGGTCCTGCTTCTACCTCTGGTGGTGGTGGTGGTGGTGGTGCTTGGGGTGAAGAAGCTTTTTGATATTTGCTTTGACTCTCATCATATGAAGGTGGAGGCTCGTCCGGTACAGAAGAGTCAGACAATCCCATTTTCCCGAGAAGACCCATTATGGATATTGGGTATAAGTGAGAGTGGCTCTATCTATGAGAGTTGAAGAATTTATAGTGTGTAATGTCTCTGTATCACCAAATTTGAGAACGACGTCAGCAAATCACAGTGCAGTGTGAAGGGAATCGTGGATCAGTCTGTCATGGAGGGAAGTTATTTTGGTATTGAACTGGAAGGCATCAGGTTTCTATATTAACAAGCATTTCGGTTTATGCCGAGAGTAGTGACATCAGCTGGATGCTACTACGTAGTAGGATGTGGCTGTGCTAACCGAGGGCATTTATGCAACGAATGTGTCAAGTTATGCAAATAAAACGGTCAGCAAACTAGCAGGTCACGTAACGAAACGTTCTATACAAAGACGGTCATGATCTAGGTTATCCGTTTCGGTAGAACCCACAAAGATCTTTTACTTTCCTTAGCTACTTTACTAGGTTCCAGAAAAGTTAGCCTTTGTGATTTAGGATATAAAAATAAACAGCCTAAAAGTTCTAACTTAAGTATTATAAACTGATCTAATTATTTCGTCTCTTATGCCTCTAGCGGCCAATTTTCCTAACACCCTGAGGCTTAGTTGGTAACAAATTGTCTGAACATGGATGAAGTAGAACACTACTGTTAAACTATCTAGTCAGTGATCAATTCGCTCCGAATAATGCACCAGTAACATGATCGTTACCGCAGCTGGTCTGTCTATGTCTGGCTTAACCGATTAAGAACTTCTTTGACATGGAACTAGTAAGCGTTCTGCATGGCACACACCAGGCAGCGGATAATCAATGCGAAGGACGGAGCTGAAATACCCAATATTGATGGTTTGCAGACTAGAAAATGCTAAAGTATTATTTAAGACTGCGTTATTCAACACCGTACCATGACTCCCAACTGCCTATCAAGATTGAAAGCTCTAAAGTTAGGACAACTACCCCATCGCAAAGCAGGCTAGTTCTTCAGTATGTGGACAATCTTTGCAACTTCCACGAAGTTATCTCTGATTCGGAAACTCAGGGCTGGTGTCTTCTGAGAGTCTGAAAAGCAGAACCTGCCCAGACGTGCATCCAATGACAACAGAGCGGCCTTGCACCCAACGAGATTCTTCGTCTGCTGGACGAAATTCCTGTGGAAGTAGAATCAGGTTGTTATCGTCCCAGGTGATCCAGCTATTGTCTTTATTGATACCAATCGGTAAGTTCGCAGGTCGTTTTAGTTGCAGAGAAGGTGTCTCAGCCTCCTGCGGTTCCAACTCGCCATCGCTGATTTTGAATTCCCAGGCCCCGGAGTTGGTTAACAATACGTCTGGCTGGTCCTGGCTGATGTGCATAGAGGTAAATAGCTCTGCTTCACCGCAAACGGCCAAACGTTGCATTTCTTCAGTCGAGTCAAGTTTCCACATGACAACAACCCCTCTGTTACTTACTGTTAACACACGATTGCTGTCAGGCGTAAAGACCACTCCACGTCACCGCTCATCATGACGGACCCTTTCGTCTTCCTTTTTTTGGTTCCCCTCAACATTCAGATCCCATAAAATGATCGTCCCGTCGTCAACAACAGAAGCGAGATGCCGAGAGTCTGGTGAAAAGGCCACACTGTAGACCCAGTCCTCATGCCCTTCGAACACCCTGGCTGGTACTTGGCCAATTTCTTCATCGTCAGAGTTAACTTGTGGCTCTGGAGAGACTGGAATATTCCAAACCCGAACAGTACGATCATCACTTGCTGAGGCCAACCCAAGTACTGACTTCCTAAACAGTCGGAGAAATTTGCTTCGATTTATCAAGGTTTGATTCAGCAGGCTTCCAAGTTTCTGAATTTATCAATTCTATGATCTCACAACATCAGACCAAGAAGCTTCTCCAATTCGAGAAGACATTGCGATACGCCGAGTTTCCGCCCCTGGATGTACTGAAAGAGGAGAGAGAAACCTTCAAGGACAGTTGCTATCTTCAGTACCAACATACTGAAGTCTTTAGGGTTCTTGCCTGGTTGAGGAAGAAAATGGAAGTGCAGACCATTATCAAACTCAAAGTGCCAGACCGGCTGGTGAACCCACATGATGAAAAAATAATGGCGAAAGCAGTAAATGACTTCCAGGTCGAGATATTTGATTGGAAAGTCCTCGACCTATCCCTCGGTGTCCTTGATCAAGATGCGAAGAACAGGATCAAGGAGTTGCACCTGTACTCGAGTGGGAAGCGATCAGTCATCAGTCATTGGTTTGGCCCTGAAGGCTTTGAATCAATGAAAAACGTAAGAAAGTCACATCCTGGCCCACGAATTCTGACGCTGATACCCAAACCATAGCTCGAGACTCTCAAGATTTATGTTGTTCAAGTCGTACCACCCTTTCCTCAATGCAGGTCCCTACGCCTTTCACTTGTACTGACATGAGCTTGGCAGGAGACCTGTACCTCGACTCATCTATGGGATGTGAAAGACGAGATCGACCAAAAACTGGATGGTTCGCGCTTCAAAGACAGGGCAGAAAAGATCTCTTGGTATCCAAAACCACAACAGGCAAATTTGATCAAAATGTAAGTTCAACTGATGATTATTTCATGCATACGGCATCAATCATGGCGAAATTGTACCCGAAGTTTCGCAGCAGCCTCGCTGATAACACTCCTTGATAAAAAGTGCGCACCGGCTCGACCCAAAGCTCGGCCGATGGCTTGAAAGCCTCAACGAATATTACCAGCATAGCTACAATAACGACAACTTTAAACCTACAAAGGTCGCCATACTTGATGACGGCGTGCTCAGTGTCTCTCCGACCGCAGGAAAGACAGCCATATCCCTCAGCGGTGAGAGCCGAGAAGATATCTCCTGGGATCCTAAGGGTGACAATAAGGACTCCAAGGACAGCAGCAAGGATTTTAAGGACAACAATAAGAGCAGCACTTCTACTGGCAAGAAGTTGGACAGCGGGACGAAAAGAACTGATGCAGAACTTGAATACAACAGCGGCTTGTCTAGCCGTATCAAAGAAGGTCGCTCCTTTGTGATGGGTGGATCGAGCCATAGCCCGTGGCATCTCGCATGCAACCCTCATGGTACACAAATGGCCAACCTCATCTGCGCCATCGACCCGTTGTGCGAGATATATGTGGCAAGGGTTGCTGAAGACACAGTCGGAATTACCCCTGATCGAGTTACCAAGGTACGTAACAGCTTCCTGCTTACCTACTGTTAGTACACAGTTAAGATTGCGTGTTTCTTTTGGATTTGGCGACTCCGAACTGGAGTATCAGCTGTGGAAAGCTTTTGAATGTTGCTAATATTGGTATGTTTGAGCTGGATAGGCAATTGATTGGGCAATAAGCAAGGGCGTGGATATCATATCTATGAGCTTTACGATCGGAGACGCAGGAACTCTTGCAGACGCACTGAACAAGGCCACTAAACAAGGCATTGTAATGACATGCAGCTTACACGACGAGGGATCCAAGACCGAAGCGGCTTATCCTGCAAGTCTTAGGACTCCTGACAAGTCACTCATAGTACTGGCCGCCTGCGACGAGTACGGCAGAGCTCTTTGGGGTGCTGAAAGGAGCAGCTATGACTATCTCCTACCAGGTAAGAATGTGGCGGCAGGTATTATACCGTTCCTCAAGTCGACCGACACCATCAGTGGAAGCTCTGTGGCCACTGCAGTCACAGCTGGGATATGTTCCCTAACACTTACTTGCGATCGCCTGGCGAACCCTAACCGCAACTACAACAAGGGCAAGGATGCTGGCAGTCGATATGCAAAGGTCACCAAAGAGCTGGATTCGATGGTTTCAGAGGCCGGCAGTCCGCTTATCGTTCTGAAGAAGTTTGGTGGGATTGACACTCATGGTCTGGGCGCAGGCGCACAGCCTAGGCCTCAAGAGATATTGATCCGACACTTTAAAGGAGACCATGACTAGATAGACAGGACACTTGAATACCTACATAGTGTCCGTCCAACGCTGGCGGGACATTTTGCACCAGAGCAGCTCGTTGAAAAATCTCGATCAGGTCAGAAATGCAGACATATCATCATCTAATCGCGAAATTGAGATTTTAATTCCTAGGCTTGTAAATTTTGCTGCCACAACCATTTGGGTTTCATGCTGAGAGCAGCAACATCAGTCATGTATCTGTTGCAGTGACGGCTCAGATTGAGGCTGTGTTGTATAAATGTGTTTATGCAACATATGCATTGTGTTATGCATATGTAACGGTAAGCAAAGAGCAAAAGACCGTAATAAACGTTGGTGAGTTACATGGCATTGCCGGTATCCGATGGTATGTGGGCAACCTGACCACAGGAATCTTTTGCTAGGAGGCCAAGAATATGCGAATCTCCGAATCAGGAGTGTTGTGACACGTCGTCTGTTTGCATACGCATAAATAATATGGAGCCCTACGGAAGCCCTGGAATGAATGACATGTTGTCATGAATGCTATTTATCAGAAGCATGCAACTATTCCGGGGTACTCGGCATTGGAACACGCGTATCCGTACCCACCCCCAGGCTGATGAAACCATGGAAAGTTCAACTAAAGCTGCAGCTATGATGTCGATGCTTGATGACAAACAATGGCATGTCCAAGCCAGTGGAAGAAGCACGTGCTGGTAGCGCATGATGATCTGGGTTACGGACTGTATCGAGTTGTAGTATGTGTATCACGATGCTGGATGTCTGCCAAGTCTATGAATAGAAAACACGAGTCATTCATTCATATTCATTGTATGATAACCAAGCCCATTTCGACCCAAGACCGAGTCATAAAGAAGTACATATCTAATGTATACACATGCAAACAACCACGCCACCATATAAACACCCAAATGCTTATTTCTATCGATCGCTCCAGTAATAAAAACAATGATTCCAAACACTGCCTGTATATGCCATGTAATAAATGCAAGAACTTTTCAAGGACGATTTGTGAAAAAGATAAATAAAGAAAAATTACAAATGCTGATGCCACGCTAAGTATGAGTTGTACAAACAAAGATTAAAAACTGAACAGAGCGCTGCGACGCTTGCCCAGCGGGTAGATGAGCAGTGAACTCATAAAGAGTCCAACAGCGATACCAATGGCAATCTGGATCATGGAAGCAGCGACGCTAAACACCAGGTTGTCCGGGTTACTGCCCTGTGTAATCTGCACGGAGGATGTTCCTTGGATCTCGCCGGTCGCGTTGGTAAGAGAGTTGGCGACTTGCAGACCACTCAGTAATCCTCCAGTGGAAGCAAGACTTCCTGGCACTTGGCAGAACACAGCGGGAATGAGAATTGCAGCTGCAACACCGTGTCGGATTCGAGAGTAGAGGTTGGCAAGCAGGCCGACAGCAAAAGCACCAAGCGTGCTGGAAATCTGAGGGCTGGACTTGAACTTTTGGGCGGACCAGTAGTTCACCATGTATCCGGCAAAGGAAACGATAACCATGACCGGCATCTGGCGCCATTTGGCCTGATAGATGATGCACAGGCTGACGACGAATGGAGGAACAAAGATAAAGGCGTAGTAAGGGTTCATGGCGTTGGGGCAAGTCGTCGTGTTGGATGGGTCTGAGTTAAACAGTCCGTAGAGAGCGGCGCCGACGGTGATACCGAAACCGAGAAGAAGAGAGTAGATGACGGCGTATACAATTCGAATCGAGCCGGGAACGATGGCGCGGGATTGGAGTTCGAGAGCAGAGCATACTGGTCATGAGTGTTAGCTATATCGTCCTTGAGAAGATTGATCCATGTTGTCAACTTACAAACCATGTAACCGGGCAGCAACATAACGATTCCGCCCTGTGCCAAGGCACCAAAACAGAATATCTCTTCGCCCCCCATTTTGATACTACCAAAGGTTCTGGCCAAGAGACTGACGACAATGGTGGAAGATACTTCGAAGACGTTGCTGTAGAGAGCAGAGTTGGGTGCCACAACAAGCTGCAACACTCCAATGAGACAACCGAAAGCGAAAATGAGGGGAAGATCGATCAGGCGAGCTCCGAAAGAGAAAGGGGCAGCGGTGGCACTCATGACTCCAAACATGACGACTCTGAGCCACTTGTGGAACTTGTCCTTGCGCTTCATGAGATTCTCGAGCTTCTCAGTCGCTTCCTCGACGCCAATGACGTCGTGCATGACTTCCTTATAGATGAGGTGGACGTCCTTGAGCTTGCCTAGATCGATGCCTTGTCCGGTACGCACGATTCTGACTTCAGTCGTGTGTGTGGACTTGTCGTCGAACGAGATGATCATGCATCCTGGTAGATAGAGGAACTGGCCGTCGATCTCGAGGACTCTGGCCGTCATGCTGAGGTACTCCTCCAATCTATGGGTGGGAGCTCCAAACAGCATCAGAGCACGGCATAGCCTGATGATGTAGCCTTGTCGAGCAAGAGTCTCGGCAATGTGAATAGTGATGCGGGCTTCTTGCTGCTGCCAAAGTCCGCTCAATCGGTTTGCGCTGTGCGTCCGTCGGTTGGCCGGTCTCTGAGGTTTCTTTCCGTTCTTCTTGGTCTTGTCTCCGGCTGCATCGTTGGGGTTGGCCAGTCGCGAGGAAGCCTCAATAAGGTTGGCGAGTGTATCTTGTGACTTGTTCGAGTCATACCATTTGCGCCTCGGCGTAGAAGCTCCAGAGGGAGTGCCCTGAACGGTGGGGGTACCATCGCTAATGACCGAGGAAGTAGAGGCAGCTCGGTGGTGCGTGCCCTTGAAAGATGGCTCTGGGGGCTTGTAAAGCTTCAGAAGCTGCGACAAAACGCTTCCACGATATTGTTCGGGTGCAGGCACATCGTACAAGACTCCATCGAAGTTACCATCGTTGAGTTCCGTCAAGGTGCGCTCCTCGTGCTGTTTTTCCTTGCCCTTGGCTTCTTTGTCTTCAGGCGAGTTCTGGCCAGTGCTGGCGCTGGGTCCAAAACGCTGGGTGTGTGCTCGGACAAGCTTGAAAGCCTCATCTTTTAAGCCATGGCCCTCTTTGTCGTCGGAGGGAAGCTTGTGGAAACCTTCCTTGCTGCTGCCTGCTTCGGTGAGGTCCTGGAGGGGGATGCTGGAGCCGTATGGGCTATCGTAGCCTGGTGTTCCGACAGTGCTGGACTCGAGCGAGTCTCGGTCTATGGCGGATGAATCATTGTGGATGTTGTCAGCCATGATACGGGCACGTTCTCGTGCAGCAACCATGGCCTCCTTTGACTCAGGGTCCGACTCATCGTCGGCATCTTTGAGGTTGAGAGTCTTGACGACTTCGCCAGAGCTGCCGCGCAAGAGTGAGGGTCTAGGTTTGGCAACACCTGGAGCTTGCGGAGTAGCAGGAGGGTTTGCTGGGGACTGTGGGGGATTGGCAGCGGCGTTGCTGTTGAACCTCACACGTGCCTTGTCCTTCCTGAGAGCAGCGGCAGCACCTTTTGGACTTGACGGCAGTTCCGTCTCGGTGCTGGCAACTGACTTTGGTGGTTCAGGACCAAGTTCGAGGTCCGGTTCGTCCTTGATATCCCTTGAAGAGCCTTCCATTGGGGGGGTTGTTTTTTTGAGTTTGAAGTTGCAGTAGCTAACTTTAGTGTGTATGAATACTGCTGGACAGTGGAAATCAGGGTATCAGTTGACGATAGGTTTAGTAATGTAACGAGCGTATGTAGGTTGTAGGAGGAGGAGAAAAGATGGGACTATGACCAAAGGTAAACAAGGATAAACTGGAGATGGTCGAGAGATTCGTGGGGAAGGGATTGGTGAAAAGGGCAGGATTTACGTTTTCTATTATACGATAGAGTCAAAAAGGGATCCATCAGACCCGTCTGGTAAGTGCTTGGTGCTATGGGTGTGAGGTGAGTTATGGTGCAATGGATATCGTGAGTATGTGCCACTATAATTTTTGACCAAGACGGGCCCTGACCATGTCCGGCAAAAGCAGCGATCATGTTCGGCTCGTACAATACCTACCAATTGGCCCCGTGACGTAGGATGTGGAGGCACAAGGAGGGAGCGTTCAGGACTAGAAGTCTTGGGACTTTGCTACGAATGTATTGCGAAACCGCCTTTGCAAGTTTTTGTTATGTAAGTTCAAGACGTAGTGGCCACCGGAAGGTTCTCCGAGCGGCAGTCCGGGGGTTGACAGGTCCACAACGATGAAAACACTAATCAGACTCATGACTCTTGACATTCTATTTTGGAGGGAGAATTAACACAAGAGGTGAAAAAGGGAAAGGAGACAGGGGAAACGATAGTCTAGACTTTGGTCCCGATGCCCAACTGGAGCCGCATCTCGACTATCAAGGTCCGTTCGGTTGTAGTCGCTCCCGTCGCATCTCGCCTCGACAAAAAACTGAACAAGAGAAATTGTCAAGGGCCTTACTAGCTGGGTTAGCACAGAGTCTTCCCTAGGTAGTCTCGGCAGACCAATGCACGATTCGTCTTGTTTTTACCTGATGCAGTAATATTCTAGTGGATCTGTACCTGCAGGGACTTTTCCTTCTTCCCACTCTCTCACCCAATAGAGCCTGGTACCAGAAAACACTTTTGACAGGGAGGCTTGCGGCTTGTTCGGTGTTACGGAGCACTAGAAGGGAAAGGTCTCTTGTAAACGGTCAATTGCTTACACCCGAAACGCTACAAGTTGCACAAATCAAGCATAGATCCCTTGCACAGCATAACTTAGCGCGCATGTATACGGATACGTACATGGCATTTATAGTTTCTGACGAACCAGGGAAATAAGATTGATACTCAGTTATTATATCCAAGCTCAACATCCAATATCAATGCGCTCTGATTTACATAGTAATCCATGATATCCATACATCAATGTAGATCGATTCATCGCCCAACGGTCCACGCAATTACTTAATATGCATGTGCTCCAAATTCGTCACGTCGTATGTAAACGTTTCTATATTTGTACAGTAGATCAATTGTACATCCAAATATATAAAGTGGCACGACATCCCTTTGATGAGTCGACCGACGACACATCGATCGGCAACGCGCAATCGCATACCCGCATAATAATCAAACCTCCTATCTTCAGGACTATCAATCATCAATGTGTCATGGCATTCTCAAACAGTCTTCGTAACTGGTCCTTCTCCGCTTCCAGCTCTGTAGACAATCCTGGTGCCAGCATCAACACACGTGCCTGCGGAATGGTACCCTCCACAAGGGCCTCAATGTGTTCCGTGCCAAAGCCCAGGTCCTTCAGACCCTTGGGCTGGTCGCCCAGCTCTGCGAGAAACTTTGTAATGGCCTCCGCGAGAACTTCGCCTGCGCTCTCTCGCTTCACGTTGCTGATATCTACACCAAAGGCCTCGGCCGCTGCCAGATGACGGTCTGGGTTTGAAGCGGCGGTGAACCGAAAGACGGCCGGAGCGGAGACGGCCACAGAGACACCGTGAGGGATGAGCGGCGAAGCTACCTCGTAGCCATCGTGACTGTAGCCCGGGTTCTGGCCAGAAATGGGGTACGACATGCCTGGGTTCAGGTTTAGTTTCAAACAGGGGCGAAAAAAGGAAAAAAAAATAAAACAGAGTGGTATATGCACTAACCATGACAGAGATGAACTCCGGCATTACCGAACCCAACGCCGGCCAGCGTGGAAGCCAGAAGCATCTTGGATTGGGCCTCAAGGTCGTCAGGGTTCTTCACTGACCGAGGGAGGTACTTGATGGTATCGCGAAGCGCATGAAACGAGAAGACATCGGAAATGGGGTTGGCGCCCTGGTATGCTGGACGAAGGATGGGGTTCGCCGGTCTAGGGGTTCGTTCGTTGTATGGAATGGCGGTCCAGGACTCAAGCGAGTGGCAAAGAACATCGAGGCCCGAAGCGGCCTTGACAGCGGCTGGCATGGTCCGCGTATTGAGAGGGTCGCAGATACCAAGTGTAGGCTTGAGGTTTCGATGAGCGACTCCAGTCTTGGCTCGCTTAGATACAAGGTCAAAGATGGCGGTTCCCGTTGTCTCACTGCCCGTGCCGGCTGTTGTAGGGACGGCAATGAGGGGTGTTAGCTTCTTATCAACGGGACGGCCCTTGCCTAGAGGAGCGTTGACAAAGTCCAGGAAGTCAGCATCAGGATATGCTGTGTAGAGGTTCATGAGTTTGGCTGTGTCCATGACTGATCCACCGCCAACGGCCAGGAAAGCATCTGGTGCATAGGGACGGGCCCAGGCAATGGCTTCTTTGATGCTATCATACTGTAAGTGAACTAACCTGTTCATCTGCAAAGTCCAACTTACGAGCTATCTTTTGGTTCAACACGAACCTTGGAATACACCTCGAAAGGAATGCCCTCCCGAGTGAGAGCTTCACGGACTTGTCTCATGGCATCCAACTTGTTGACGTTTTCATCGGTCACGACGCAAACACGCTGAGCTCCCATGTTCTTTAGGTCCATGCCCACTTCCTGCGTGACACCAGGGCCGAACCTGATGGACGAGGCAGCCATCTCAAAGGCGTACTCCTTCTGGCCTGGATGTGTAGTGGGAGTGGCATACTTGCGCTGATGAGCATGCTTTGATGGAGTAAAAGTTGGAGGCGATTGATGATATCCTGGGTTTGAGTGACAAGGACATGAAGGTGGGTGTGTATATTGAATAGTGCGTAGCAAGCTGGTAGCTCGCTTAGCAGCCTGAATTGAGGAGATGTAAGTAGGTTGTCTTGAAATGAAGCCATTCAGACTGTGTCACGTACGTTGGGAACGACTCTCACAGAGGGAACCATGGTGTCGTTAATATCACCTATAAAGGATACTGTCGAGATGAGATGTTCATTCACAACGAACTGACCGGGTTCGGCAAGACAAGGGTTTTGAGGCAACTTCAGCTCGTCTGGTATAACGGTTACGACGGGTAAGAATAGCTTGTATTATGTATGCACAACCTCGGCTCTTGGAGGACCTCCAACCCCCGATTGCGGGGTGAAGGCCGATCCGGGGGTGTAATGATGCGGCTTGATTGATTCGTGAGGGGAAAGCGGATCTCGTTCTTCTGAGAAGGAAGTTGAATTGAGAAATTACCTAATTGGGCATTTTACTGACGTCGTCTTGGACATGTCTACCCAGTACTACCTCACCATGAGAAGATATCAAGTTTCCGATGTTGTTTAATATGTATTTAGCTGTCAAGTATGAATACACAGAACGCGGTATGGATGAACGAATCTTTGCATTGGTGTTCTGATTCTAGATGGAACTCAAGAAAGCAGAGAAATTGAACAATGAAAGCTTGAGGACTGAAATCAATAAGTCAGTAAATTTCATTTTACGTCATGATGCGGCCTAGTTATTTGTTCCTGGCATCCTACAGTTAAAAATCGGATTTCATAACATTCCCTCTACTACAGGTTAGTTACGACAACTATGAAGGTGGCTATGTACAATAACGACTTAACTTAGTGACCAGCATTAACAGCAGGAGTAACATTCCATTAATACAGAGTCGCTAAAGAACATTGATTCATCAGATGCATATAAGCTTGAACCTAAAACTTTAGGTAAATAAGATCTGGCGGATATAACGTCGTACCCAGATCATGATTTACTGTATGTACCTACATTATGTAGATCAACGAATCATATTCGTGCAGCAATACTGCCGAAAACCTTTAATCTTTTCTTGATCAAAGCGAGACTTGGAAAAGACCTTGATCATCTATTTATTCTTCTTCCAAGTCAGTGACGATTATTGAGAAAATAAATCACTTACACAGCGCAGTCGTATGTACCGTTTTGTTAACTGGGTATCTACTGACTTCGGTAAGATTCAATGCGGCCCCGAGTCGCGATTATAAAATCAATACCACTAAGAATGTGCCCCGAGAATTCGCAACAAATAACTCTGAATACCGTCAGACAGTGAAGCTCTCATTACCCTACTCCATGATAAAGCTTGACGCGCGCCATTCCCAAATGTGGCTTGAGACAACGCTGACCTCATCATGTGGCGTATACATTCTCAACACATGACTTTGACAATGTGGCTCACCGAGGAATTTATATGGTTCATTATACTGTATTCTGATGAAAGATGGCTATGAGATATATTCAGTCCATCGAAATATTATATAAAATCACTTCAAGGCGAACTCCTGGTGCCAAAATTGCCGACTATAGCAACCAAAAACCGTTGATATTCAGCTACAAGCTGCAGTGGAGCATCAGAGGCAGGTACATACCTCCATACGCAGCCTAAGCAGGTGTCCACCCGAAACCTCCACCTCGAAATAGGGAACTCCAGCCACATTGACATTGGCCTCGAGTCAACGACTTGTCCTCCAACTACGACATCGACATTCAACATATACCATCTACTCAATACCAAGGCGCTAAACAACGCGCCCGGGACTGCGCAGTCGCTCGTTCAATTAATCCCTCGACTCCGAAACAATCCGACACCAAAACCGTTAACCCCCAAGAAAGAACATGCCTCCTTGCTCAGCTTGATGCTCTGCGTGATTCCGTCCCCCCAACTCCCTCATGGACCGCGCAAACGGGGGTGGCCCCGGCGCAGCTGCGGCTGCCAGCAGGGCAGAGCGATTCGAGGATGAGAAGCGTCGCATCGTCGAAAGCTGCTTCAACAAAAAGGATGTTGATGGTTCTCGTAAGTCTTGCTACTACATTGTTGCCAGGCCTAAGCTTCATCTACAAGAGCTCCAAGCTCAACAGACTGTCCATGTCGCTCCAGCCTGGCGACTGAACGAGTTCACACTAGGTTCAACCAACTGACAGAATCGGGCAGTTCTCGAAACCTACATCACCCATATAAGAATCACCGAATACTCCTCCTATCCTACAACCCCTCCTCCACCCCAGGCCCGGAATGGCGAAACCCAGAAACCTCGAATAATAATCGTAGCTGTGCGCAAATCCGGGCGAGTCCGTTTACACAAGTCCAAAGAAAACCAAAATGGCACTTTTTCCATCGGCAAGACATGGAACCTCGATGATCTATCGCGGATTGAATCTTATACTGGCCCCGAGGCCAGGCCCGACTATCGCGACTGGGCTGGCGACACTGGTTTCCAAGTAACGCTCGGAAAGCCTTATTTCTGGCATGCCCAGACGGATAAAGAAAAGAAGTTCTTCATCGCCAGTCTTATCAAGATATATGGCAAGTACACGGGTGGAAAGACGCCAGAGCTTGCAGGATTTGAGCAAAAGGAGCATGACCAGGTAATGGGAGCTACGAGACGTCCAGCCACTGGTGGTTCAAGACCTCCTCCGCCTCCACTGTCCGAGCAAGCTACCAGCCAGAATGCGAGCGCTCCTCCTCGTCCTATACATCCAATGCACCCTGCACACCAAGCGCAACAAGGAAATCAGGGACCTGCTGTTCGTCCGGCGCACCCAAACCTTGGCCCTTCGCCCGTTGGAAGCTTCGATTCCAGTGCTTCGAGAGAACGTCCGCCTGCGCCTCGATGGATGGCACAAAACAACAAGAGTCAGGATTCTGTTGCAACCTCCTTCACGGCTAGAAGTGATGATGCTTCCAGCCTACCACCGCGATCACGAAATGGCGTGAATGGACCGGGATCGTATGGCAGATTCGGGGAGGCTACTGATAATCGAACACCAGCTGTCCTCACACCTCCTCAGCCTCCACCTCAACCTCAGTCTTCACCCAAGTCCCAACCGCCATCCATTCTCACACCTCCTCAACCTCCACAGCAAGTTCCTTCACCCCTTCAGTTAGAAAGACCGCCCCCGGAGAGGAGACGGCCGCCCATGGATCCAACTCGCCCTCAGGATCGAGATTTGGTTCCCCCACCACTGATTAGTCCCAATAAAGAGCCAATGGCCCCTCCGCCTCGTAGTACCGAACGTGTTGTTCCAAGAATGGACAACGCAAGTCAGAAGTCAGCCAACAGTTCTTACAGCGGCAGTGTTCTCGAACAACCCAAACCGCCGCCCACAGGAAGATTGCCAGATCCGCCGAAACGCGAGCCACTTCCTACGCCTGCTGCCCTCAGGCCAGGATCATCACCATCTCGTACACCGGCTCAGGCTCCAACTCCTACTTCAGGTTATCAACAGGCTGGTCCAGCTCAACCCAACACATCCAGCGCTGCAGCAGTTCCGGCTCGTATGCACAGCCCTTCACCGGCTCGGGACCCCAGTCCTGCATCGGCCCGTGTACCTAGTCCTGCACCAGCCCGAGCGCCCAATCCTTCACAAACTCAGTCACCGAACCCTGCGCTGGCCCTCTCTCCAGATTCCAGGGGAGGAGACTCTTCGGATGTCTCGCCAATGACAGTGAGCGTGCCCAGATTTGCAAACATACAACAACCACCTCCTGAGTTGCCCAAACAAGAGTCGCCCCAGCCAGTAGATGAGCCATCACCTGGCGACCGTGGGGCGGAAATATCCGACGAAGACTCCAACCCATCCCCAGGCATCTCAGGTGAAGAGTCAAAGCCTGGCTTGGGTCCTATGATTAAAGCCAAAAAGTCTAGAAACGAAATTGCTGGCGCCCTTTGGAAGGCTGCATCTGCGGCGAATGCTGCTACCGCCTTTAAACCTAGACCTGGTGGTGCTGGAGAGCGTTTGCGACTTTTGAGGACCAAGACGGAAGAGGGCCCAGATGGAATCAGCGGCGTTGTGCCTGCGCCGCCAAGACCGTCCGAACAAGCTACGCCTGAAGAGGCACCTGCAGAGACACCCAAGACCGACGAACAAAATAAACAGGTGGAGGAGCAAAAGCCAGCCGAGCCATCCAAGTCGGCGAATCGAATGTCTCTGGTCCCTGAAGTTAAGATTACCCTTCCAACGAGTAGGCCCGTTAGTGTACATGGTCCACCGCAGGAAGTGAAACCGAGTGAGCCTGAGAAGAAAGAACCGCGACGCTCTATCAATGCGGGCAACGACATGAAATACTTGCAGTCATTAGGCGTTAACCCTGCTATCCTTGACGAAAGGAGTGAGGAGTTTGCTCAATGGCTGGATTATTTTGGATGGATCCCGGGAGATCAAATGCGGACTCGCAACGTGGAAGAAATGAGGGCTGACTTGGAGCGTGAACTCAACAAAGCACAAGCTGGTGGTTGGCTGGCTCGCTTCCGCGAAGAAGATGAGCGTGTTGATGCGATCAAGGCAGGACTTGATGTTGCCATGGCCGAGTGTGAGGAGCTGGATAATCTACTCACACTCTATTCAGTCGAGCTTTCGGTATGTGTTCCCGCTGACTCTGAAAGCTCCTTACTAACACAAAGCAGACACTCTCGGAGGATATTGCCTACATCGAAGCCCAAGGTCAAGGTCTTCAAGTGCAAACTGCAAACCAAAAGCTACTCAAGAAAGAACTCGAGTCTTTGCTTGAGACTTGCGCCATCACATCAAACGAGCTGGAAGTACTTAGATCAGCGCCTCTGGATGACATTGGTGGTCTGCAAGAGGTCGAATCATCCCTTGTGACACTCTACAAGGCCATGGTCAAGATTGATCCTTCTCGCACTAGCGCTGATCAATTGAAGGTGGATGTCACATCAGATACAAACCAGGGCCATGGTCTCAATCCCGATTTCAACCAGATGCGGATTGTTCAGGAGAAGAAGCAGGTCTATGATCAAGAAAGCGCCATGTTCATCGGCAGGTTCGTCGCTTTCATGTCCCGACAGTTTGACCAGGCCTTTACCGAGACGAAGCTTGCTATGGAGGGAGCTTTGTCGAGAAAGGTGGATTCAACGCATCACGATCTCGGCCGTGATACACTTTGGCAATTCAGTCCTCTCATGCTTTACGCCAGGGACATGCATGGCGAAGAGTGGAATCAGGTTATCCAAATTTACCAAGACAAGAGCCAGCCCGTTTACCGGGTTGAGTTCCAGGCTGTTGTCGCAGCTTGGCGTAGGAATGCCAGGAAGATGACTGGAGAGGAGGCCGAACTGCTGTTCACATCAGCAATTGAGAAAAACCAGGATGGAGGCGTAGCTACCACTGCTAGGAAGCTGACCGTCAAGCGCAGCGGAACTTTGGCCAGAGCTCTCCGATCCCCTCGAGAAGAAGGTGGTAACAAATCAAAGGTTGAAAAGGGGATAAGCGACAACAAAGACCTGCCTTATGAAGTCTTTGCCGGAGTTCTGGATGACCTGCTCCCTTTGATGCAGATGGAGCAGAACTTCATTGTCGACTTCTTCCATGCAACAACTCTCGAACAAGTCGATTTCCCCGATGCCGTTGCTGCAACACCACCATATGACCGAGGAGGTACTGATCTCAGAAGGCCACGACTGATGGAACCCGATCGAGACCTGGCCAGGCGTATTCTGCGTGCAATGGAGGTCATTTTCACATTCCTGGAGTCGGAGCTACTACGTCTCATGGAATGGGTTGTTGGGCAGGATCCCTTGTAAGTTCAACCATTTGAAGTGTCGCCTACGTTTACTAACATCTTTTCAGGCAAGGAATTGGCGTTCTAGCGATTTTGGAAAAGTACATCGCTGATGTTGGCCAGTCTAACCAAGAGTACCTTAATACCCTCTTACAGAAGCTTCACGGCCATTTGGAAGTCCGTTTCAAGAAATTCGTCGACGAGCAACTGCGTGCTATCGAAGAGACCAAGGTCAAGATTAGCAAGCGAAAGGGTGTTATTGCATTCATCCGCATTTTCCCTGCCTTTTCAGCAGCCGTTGAAAATATGCTGGTTGGTGTCGACGCTACACTAGCAGCCCGAGGCACCATCGACCGCGAATATGACCGTATACTCAAGACCATGTTTGACTCACTCATGGTTATCGCGCGAGAGAATCCCTCAGTCGGCATCACAACCGGTTCTGCAGACCCAGAGGACAAGGAGGCGCTCAACTTCCATATTCTACTTATTGAGAATATGAACCATTTCCTGGAAGAAACAGAAACCAGAGGACTGGATGTGCTTGAGGAATGGAAGGAGAAGGCCAATTCGACATACTACGAACACATGAACCTGTACCTCAATGCGGTAATGCGTCGACCTCTTGGTAAGATTTTGGAGCATCTCGAAAATATGGAGGCTCAACTACAGACGGGCAAATCACCAGCATCGATTGCCGCGCAGCCTTCCAACAGCAAAACTGTCTTCAACAAGGTTCTCAGCAACTACGACTCCAAGGAAATCCGCAAGGGTATCGAAGCACTACGCAAGCGTGTTGAGAAGCATTTCGGTGACGCTGACGACCCTGCACTGAGCCGAGGCCTGGTTATCAAGGTGCTAGCAGAGTGCGAGCAGTTCTACGAAAAGGTCGAGAGACGGGTGGGCGCAGTTACGACCAACGTTTATGGCGGTGATATCCTTTTCGAATGGCCTCGAGCCGACGTCAAGGCTGCATTCCGTTGAGTATCGGGTGTTTAGAGTGAACGGGAATATGATCACATGAATCTGTTGTATGAATACTATAGCTACTATTGGCGTGCATGATCAACCATGGGGTGTAAACGAGGCGCCTTTCGTGGTAAACAGGGATGAGTTGAGCGTTGGACGGATGAGTTTTGGTCTATCTCAATATGTTTACATGAGCGAATGAGTGATTGTTGTTTGTATACAAAAAATGAGGATTCAAGCATGATGTATTGCATAATTACGATTGTGAGCTGCTATCTAATAAAACTTTATACTTTTCAGTCAGTCGAGACGCGTTCCATTAATGAGGGGGTGTTGATATCATTTACCACTTTACGCGACAAGACGCGTCGCGATAAATGACATTCTGGGAAGGTACGCCACTTAATGCCCTTGCGGTCACCCTGTCTCTCCACTCATCATCAACCTGGATAGCGAAGCTGCCTAGATCATAATCATTTGATGTTCATCTCCACATAAACAACATGCCGTCACTCATATGTTGATTTCCATGAACAAGAGTTCCGTAATTATTGTACAAACCCATCAACATATTTTGAACTCAAAATAATGACGCCCAAAACCCGTTCGGGCGGCGTCCCCGCAGCGAGCCGAGTCTATCATTCAACGCCCGCCAAGCAGCAAGCACACTTCCCGGCACGCAAGAAGGTCGTACGTACATATGGAAAGCAGAATAGAAAGAAGCAAGCAGACACACCTTCCAAGCTCTTGCGCCAGCAAACACTCACGCAGATTGACTTTGTATCGAGCTTCGAAGCTCATGACGATCCGATTGTCTTGAGCGACAGTGAGCAAGACGACATGGGGTCCGATAAGGAAGGAGAGGAAAATATTCAAGACGAAGAGCAAAAGCCACAGGACGAAGATGACGAGGAACCTATATCGAGTGGGAGGAAACGACGAGCGACTGCAAAGAAGGCCCCTGCCAAGAATGACCGGACGAAACGTCGAAGGACACTAGGAGATGATACGGATGAACAGCCCAAGCCAAAGAAAGAAAGGAAACCAAGCCGACGCAGAACAATGGGAGATGCACCTAGCAGCAGCTCGAACTACCACACTCAAACGTTGACCCAGTTCCTTGGCCGCGACTCAACGCCTACTGAGTTTATCAAGGACTCTGAAGACGAAGACGACGAGTTTCAGCAATGGCTTGGAAACCCAAAGAGTCCAAGCCCAAAGCATGTTCGAAAAAAGAAGCACGTTTCGCCTGTCAAGACCCCAAAGATTCTCAAGTCGATATTGAAACGCAGGCCGGAAGAGACACTCCCTCAGCGTGAGGAGTCCGTTGTGCCACAAACACCACAGAAGCAGACGCCAGGCAAGCGCGCCAAATCAGTCGAGATACCTTCCTCGAGTCAGTTGTCCGCCCCGCCAAGTATATCATCTACACCTGCTAGCATGATGCTCGAACGTTACGGCCCTGCTGATCGTGTGGAGGCATCACCTGTTAAAGGAAAAACGTCATCACCTGCTGCCCCGTCACCGCTTAAGGAGCTGAAGGGCAAGCCTCGAGTGGCGACAACACCTCGAAAGCATGAACGCATCATTCAAGATTCTTATGCTACCGATAGCTGGGGGTCGACTGGCCGCACACCTCTGCGGGAACTGCCTGTAGACTCGCCTAACAAAACTCCTAGAACACCTAGAGGTATTCTTGAACCGCTGGAATCATCTTCTGGATTGGATGAGATGGAAACACCTACAAAAACGCGCAGAGGCGGCAGTACCGAACTGGGCGGAAGTCAAAGAAGTGGCAGTCCCACGCCAAGAATGAAGAAAGTGTCACCAGGCAGCGGCAAGAAGAGAGTAATGCTTGAAATTCCTGATTCGGAGGAGGAGGACGATGATGACTTTGGTGAGGACGAGAATGGAGATGAGGACGAGAATGACGAGAACACGTTTGTGGCTGGTGCTGAAACGCAACTTATTATGAGCGAGCTTGCTTCATCAGAGGAAGAGACTATGAGAGCATCCTCTTCTGCGCATTCGACAACCGTTACTACTACCAAACGACAGGCCTTCGCTTCCATAACCTCAGAGGAATCCTCCGGCTCGGGTGGCCAAGGATCCAGCACATCGCTTCCACCTCTTAGGTCACAACAAGCAGAACTTCCTCCACCCTCATCAACACCCAAAGCCAGAAGCCGTCCAGCAAAGCGTGTTCGTAATCCCATCCATCGTCCACTCCCGCCAACTCAAACACAGCCGCTGGAATCTCAACGTGTGCCATTAGCCACGCTGCAATCGCTCCCTCCTGCATCTGCTCGCACAGATGTCCTGCTGCCGCTCTCTCAAGACATCATCGACGATGTTCTGGAAGGTTACCAGGCTGATATTATACTCAAATTCAAGATACCTGCACAGGTTGTTCGTTTCTGGCTATTCGACGGCGAACTACTGAGATTTATGGCCTGCGCTGATCCTGGACGTGTTACCGAGGGTCCCGCTTGGCGCTACCACCTCACACAGGTTTACGAGCTGAACAATCCTGTTGAGGGTGATGATATGCAAGAAGAAGGTTGGATCGATGGCGACATCGACCGCTACGTTTACTTCCCGCCTGCTGTTGTTGGTCAACTATTGTGGAACTTGCGACACGCCATGTTCAAAGAAGGCGCTTCGCAAGATGAGCCAACTCAAATTATCCAAGACGAAGATGATAGTGGAAGAGTCGATCTCTTTGCAAACTCGTCACAGCCTGCTCCTGTAGACAAACATCCGACTCCTAGCGCAAACCTGAGCGTATCACAGCAGGTTGAAGCCCAGCTCAAGAGCGACTTTGCCTCCTCAACCCAGTTTCCTCCCTCGGACGACATTCTCGTCCCCTCAACGCCCGATGAAGAGAGCAACGACAAACAAAACACAACTCCCCCAACCACTCGCATCATCTCCTCTCCCACAACCATCAAGCCTCCCCCTCGCCGAACCCCCCGTACTGCATCCCGCCGCGCCTCTCGTACTTCCCTAAGCAGTGCATCCAAACGACCTACGGTCCGTCCATCTCAAGCTACCACCGCCTCCCAAGCCTCCACCCCTGAAAAGCAACAATCGTCCTCCATCCACCGTCCTCCGCTACACTCATCTAGCAGTATCGGGCTTCCCGAGAGTCTGTTGGAAGGGTTCGATGTGGATGAAGCGCTGCGTTTACCACCGGGTTACAATCCGGATTCGTCGCAGCTGTTGACAAAGAGTCAGATGCTGCCAGACAGCTTGTTACGTGATGACACGAGAGTTCCGCCCGAGATCTGGGACTCGGACGAAGATGATGAACGACTGTAGAATTCGAGCGGCTTTGTGACTTGTTTTACTGTATTTTGGGTTTATTATAGCTTTGTGCTTAATGATATGGCTGGCTGGTTTGATGTTCTAGGACGATGGATTCGCTCTTGGAAATGTATTTACGAAACGCAAGCTCGGTGTTAGGGAGTAAGATTAGGGAATATACAAATCAACGAGAATCAACGCCGTCAAGTGCAACTGCTGACATGTTCATTCCGTATAACACAAGGTTGGCCCGAACACAATTTCATCTACTGTTATACTTTGCTTAAGGGTGATATTTTAAAAACAGAATCTTTTCCCGCCCATTCATTGACCCATGGAAAAGACTTCAAAAGTTTGACGTGCCCATTCCAGCAACTGTCACCAAAAAAGAAGACAAAAGTCCTGCGCCAGTCCTCAAGCCATGCAATACTGTGTTTTTGTAGACACAAAATAAGACGCCCTGTCTAATTCCATCATTCCAGTCCATCGCGGGGTAGTATCGTTTCATCAGGGCATAAAGCGGAAATGGAAACTTTTCCTGCCAAGTCGTCGAAATAAACAAGGTCGACAGCACATGGCATCATCTCGTAAAGTAGACCAATCTAAGACAGATGGAATGCTCCCTGGCCTTCCTTGACTGCTGTAGAGAGTTGTTTCTTCATGGCCTCAACGGTAGAGTAGTCCGGGAGCTTCAGATAGTTGACGCATGTCATGACACTGGGCAGATAGTCATCAGAGGTATATGGCTCTTCGCTGGGTTTGCAGACGACAGTGAACATGGGTGTCAAAGACTTGAATCCTACGGAAAGTTAGAAACTGTTCACTCGTTATATCTGTGGGTTGTACGTACCTCCAATAGGAAGCTTGGGACTTCCAGTCGTGAACTGTAAAAAGTCTCTGCGTTCTGATGCGTTGAATTGACTCATAGTGTGAAGCAAATTCTTGACAGTCTTGCTGTCCATGTTGTAGCCATGATCAGCCTTGATGGAGTCGAGTAGAGCTAGTGGCATGTTAGTAGGATCGTGCGCAATGGTGTGGGGGTGTACATACTCTCTAAAGACCAGTCCTCATCGACGCGACCGAACAGGGTGACAAGCTCGTCGGGTGTGAAAGCACTAAGTGCTGAGTAGGGGAAGACTTGTGAGAATCCAGCACGGAAAGCATCGACTTGGCGGCGAACGCCAGAACCGAGAGTCATATCGATAACCTTCTCTAGATATGTATCTACATTGTCAATAGTGACCCGTTTTTGCGAGCCGTTGTCTTCCAGTTGGATGTTTGGATAACCGGGCAGGGTGAAGTCGAGGCACAGATCGTCAAGCTTAACGCCGTCAATGGTGATGTTCTCTGTATCAGCGACCTTTTGTGCAGCTGTACGGCTGGGATCCTCGTCGATCTCCTTCTTGGCTAAAGCAAACTGCTTGATGGCTTTCAGCGAGCGGGCCAGGCCAGGGTCGACAACCTTGACGGCTCCCAGTGACGGCTTCACTCCAGTGATAGCATCTCCAATCCGGAAGAAGATGGGATTAAAGTGAAGGTCAATGATTCGCGAGTCAATCATGGATCGCGCAACAAACTTTCCGAGCATCTTGAAAAGGTGCAAGATTCGCTCTCCGTTGGGTGTTCCGGCCTCTTCATCACTCTGAGGTCGAGGGAAGAGCCCGGTGGCTCCGGATACAAACTCGTCCGCATCGTTCGAGTCAACCTCGCGCCACAGCTTGAGCTTCTTCTTCGAGAACTCCTTTGAGACAGTCGAGTAGAACTCAAGCGTAGGGCCAAGCCCAGTGCCCACCTCCTCAAAATACTCAACCTCCAAAATACTTTGTGAGGCTCCATAAAGCTCCATCACCTTCAAGGCAGATTCCAATATCTTCTGACGAGATATCCTAACCTTCTGCCTCTGAAGTCGACCGAGGAATGGCCGCTCATTGTTTCGATCTCTCCGGTTCTCTTCTGCTGACTGAGTATTCTGCCATCTGGTCATCGATCGGGCATATCCAAAGGATGTAGACTGGAGGAAAAGATGGCGAGTCTCAAATGGGAAGAGGAATGGGTAGAGGCGGGCAAGGTCCTCCGCCCAGCTAGGGAGACAGTTGCTGGCAACAATCAGGGGCTCCTCTAACTGACGATTCAACTTTGCGGTGAGCTTCGTGTTGACGAATTGAGACAGCGGCTCAACATTAAGACCGATGACACTGTTCTTCTTCTCGACCAAGACATCCTCGATATTCGAGTTGAGATCATGAAGGATGTTCAGCAATCGCAGAATCGACGATGTTGTGGGATGCTTCGCGAGTGAGGCTGGGATACCGTGCTCATCCTCACCGTCCGCTTCCGAGTTGGATGTGAATGACAAGGTTTCTGCAGGAGGTGGTCCAGGGACTCGTTTGAACTTGATAGGGTGTATGGTCGACCAGATGCTTCGGCTGATATGCTCATCCGAGTTCGATGCTGAAGTGTGCACAGCACGGTAAATAGTGGTCTCGTTAGGGATCAACTTGTTGTCAAGACTAAATTCAATGTGCCAGTCTTGGGGTACAGCCTGAAGAGCAGAGGCGTAAGACATAGCCCTTGACGAAGACGCGGCTGGAGTGGGTGTGCCGTGAACTCCAGCGGAAGCTCCTCCGGCACGGCTGGGCACCCCAGAACCGGTTGGGGTCGCAATACGAGTGCCGTCTTCTTTACGTGCTGTCACATGGCCGCCCGTAGCTACCTCCATATTGACAGCCGAAGTGTCGCCAGGAGTGGATTCATCCTCCATATCTTCTTCAAGCTCGCCAACAATAGCGTCCAGTGCACTGCTTTCTCCGATGTCGTCGTCGTCAGTTAGTTGCTTCTCATCGGCACACTCCAGCGTATCCTGCATCTCTTCGTCGTCGCCTGGAGGAGGTCGGGGAGCTGGTGGCGTGCTGGCGGCGCCATGTCGCCTCGTGGATCGACGGAGTGAGCCTTTATCTCGAGACGATCCAGCGGACTGGTCCGGTGTTGCAGGGCTAGCCTGTGACTTTGACTTGCGTAGGGTTCGTGAACTCGACGGCATTGGGGCAGCAGGAGGCGCGGGCACTGGAAGACTGCCAGCAAATGGATTTCCTGCATCGGCTGCTGCTAGTCGGGCCGCTGCTGCGCTACTGAGAGGGAGACCAGCAAAGCCGGCGCTACTAGCCATTGCGGCAAGTGCTCGAGCGACTCCATCCCTACGGGTGGAAACGCGAGGCCTATCTGTGATACTGAGTCGCGGCCTTAGATAGTCATCTAGAGACTTGAATGTGGCAATGGCATGAATTGATACCATGATGTTTCGGTACGGCTTAGGTACTTCGAGTTCGTCATCTGCAACGAGACGAAGTCTGATCTGTTTGCCTAGCATAGACGCAGGGCTACTGTGATTGCCATCAAATGTATTGTGATGCACTGTGATGACCTCAAAATGCTCTGACCTACTGAGCAAGTCCTGAAGCTTGTGAATCATGACGCTGAAAGGTGTTGCTGGTGACTCTGCAGTCGCTGTTTTCGGCTTCGACTTTACAGTATAGGCCATGAAGACTTCCAAGAATGTTGATTGAGCGGCGCGAGCTAGTTCTTCATCAGGATTGCTGAAGATTTCGAGGAGGACGCGGACCAGGCCTGATGCCAGAAGTTCTGCGCTTGTAACACTCTCCAGGACGTCTGTATCAAAGTATGATGCAAGTTTCGCGAACAGTTCCTTCCCTTTGTCGCCTCCAGTGCTTCCGTTCGATCGCTTGAGATAAAAGGTTTCCAGCTCGCCGGCCAACTCCGACAGGGCCTCAAGAATGGCTGTAGCCTTTGCCTTCATCTCTTGTCCATGGCTCTCGGTTTCATGGGTCTCCAGGAATTTCTTGGCAACGTCTCGGGTCCGGGACTTCATAGAACGAACGTCAGAAATGTAGCGGCCGAGAGGAACCTCGAGAGACACAGTAGATCCTCGGGAGCTAACAGGGGACATGTCATCGTTGTTTGTCTCGCCATTTTCGTTATCATTTTCTTCGTCCTCGTCCTCATCGTCGTCAGATGACTCGCGTTCCTCATCCTCTTCATCTTCGTCGTGCTCAGACTCATGTTCCGAGGAGTGTTCGTTCTCTTGTTCCACGGTTCTTCCATCCTCGCCCTCTGGCCTCTCGTTCCTCTCCGGCTCTGGTTCAGCTGAATCTTCCTCTTCGGCAATCTTGTTAATTTCCAGAAAGACACCTTCGCGATAGAATTGGTAGCGATAGATCTTGTCGAGTCGGCTAAGTAAGAGCTCGGCCGCTTGGAGTGCAAGCATGACGAGAGATGCATGGTCCTGTTGCGAGAGAATAGAAGCGAGGAAAGAGGCATAGGGAACAGGAGTCAATGCCTCTACTAGGATATCTTCGTCGAGGTTGGAGAGCATCTTGAGCTGTGCTGTGAGTACCTTTTGGCGAACGCTCAAATTGACAGTACTGGAGAAGGCGTCGGTCAAAGTAGGGAAGATAATGAGAGCAAAACGACGGACTTCGTCTTTGCAATTTTCCAAAAGCTCGATACGTTTCTCGTTCGTGGTTCTGCGGTTTCTTCCACCACTGGATACTGGCTGTGGCGGCTCTGTGGAGGCCATAAGCTCGACGAAGTCTCCAAAAGACGGGTCGGCGTTTCGTGGTAGGTTAGGAAGTAGTTCGCAAATGACATTGAGAGTTTCGATAATTTGCTCTCGGGGCCGGTGAATAAGAGCCTGCATGATTACAACGCTATCCAGCTTTGAGGCGACATCCTCGGTGCCGCTAGGTGGTGATACTCCTGTGAGAATCTGATACAGTGTCTCCACTACGTTGAGCTTGAAAAGCTCAGCAGAAAGACGAGGACTAGCTCGCGCGGTGAAAGCCAGAACCCGAAGGAATTGAGTGTGGATGCTGGAGCTAATCATGTTGGTAGTGCCAGGAACCAGAAGACGCAGCACACCACGAAGAAGGTCCACACTGACAAGTTCCTCGAGCTTGTGAGGATGATATTTGAAGCTCTCCACTATACCCGACACACAGAGCGAGGCCTGTTCGACAACCCGCTGATCGTTGCTATTGAGAACGTTAAGAAGCGTAGGCATAACATCCCGCACGACTGGGAAAGAGTCCTCGGGAATGTTGCGACAACAGTTGGCGGCGGTCGTCACAGCGGTTCGTTGAGTACCCGTAGCAAAGAAGTCGAGATATGAAAGGCACGCAGTAAGTCCTCCCTCTCGAACGATGCTTGTAGGATACTCGACCGAAATCTTTTCCAGCGTGCTTAGGGCCTGTTCAGCCAGGTCGATAAAGGATATTTCGAGGAGCTTTTGGCACAGTACCGGAACGGCGTTTCCATAGACAACGTTCGCAACGCTGGCGGGCAAAGCCTCCATCAGGTTTGCCAAAGACCGACAAGCTAGCAGCATTATCTCAGGGCTTTCTTCCTTATTCATGAGTGTAACCAACTCCTTGACGAAAGCATCTGGCGAGAAGTGACCAGTAAGATTATCTTCGTTCGATACTAAAAGGATCTCTGAAAGCTCCTGCAGGGCTATTAGCTGTACTGAGAGGTCGTCCACCCGTAGATTGTGGAGGAGTTCCCTGAATCGCGATGTGAGGCCAGACATCATCCCCGTCAACGCTCTCAAAGTGTTACCCAAACTGCCAGGAGGGCCACCGAACCCACCAAAGGGATCGTCATCGTCGTCGTCGTCGTCTTCATCGTATCTTCGTGATCCCTCCTCGTCGTCCTCGTCATCGTTGTCTTCACTATCGTTGTCGTCGTGGTGGTCGATGGGAGGGGGAGGAGGCGGTGGTGGTCCTGGGTCTCTGTTTTCGTCGGTGCCCGTCATTGGTGTATCTTGATCGACTGTGTTATCAAGGTTTCGTTTCGATCTTCGTGTGGTTAAGGTCGAGCCTTGTGCTGACTCTGGGTTCATGGTTAGTTCTGCGATTACTCACGCCACCTCTGTGTTTCCTACTAACCTTGTGTAGATCCGGCGGGCTTCTTAGAGCGGCTGGATTTTCGGCTGGAAGAACCGGAAGGGATAGAGGATTCAGCGGGATTCGCAGATCCGGGCCTGTTGTTTCTGATAGAATTTCAGCATATTACTTCCAAAGGATCAGCCTGGACCAGCCTGCGTCTAACACTTACTCTGGGCTATCCATCTCTGCTGCAGGTTTTCCTTTTCGCCTGGTTCTAGGTGCTGATTGGTGATTGTTATTGTTGGTGGAGGGAGGGACAGCTTCGGGTATCTTTTGTCTCTTGGACCGTCGACCTGAAGATCCGGATGATAATGCGGTGTTGGGACTCTTCTCGGTAGCGAGCCCTTTTCGCTTGCGTGAAGCTGGAGTAGCGGAGGCTGCGGTGGTCGGGACGTCAGCAGCGGCAGGAGCAAGATCGTTGGTTTGGGCTGCCTGACTCGCTGCTTGACGGGCCGAAGATCTGGTGATTCTAGAAGACATAATTGTCGTAAGCTTTGTACTGACGATGCATCTGAAAGAAAAAGCAGATAATGAGAAAGTGTCAAGGTGTGGCCGACGTGTTGCACGAAGAAGATGAAAGGGAGATGAAGAGAGGGAAGCACAAGCACGAGCCGCGACCGAAAGTCAAGTGCTTCAAAGGTAATGTTTGTTTTCTTGTGGTCGCCTGGGTTCTTCCTGGCCGATGGATAGCGACGTCCAGGTTCAGATATCCGAAAGCTTAACAAAAGGCTGTAGGTTGTAGGTCTTCAACCAACGGCTAGGTACCAGACGGACCATTAAAACAAAATTATGAAAGCAGCGATTGACTACGGACGGATCGGCGACTTGGGCGGGAAGGGCAAATGAAGTTATTGTCTCGAATATTCGTGAATCAGTAACTCAGGAAAGCAACCACGCGCCCAACGACGGCCAGTGTCGGTCAGTGCTGGCTGGGATGACGAGGGTGTCGAACCCGTTCTCGTGTGGGCAAAGGCAAGTGCAAATGATGTGGTGACTGCTGCGCAAGGCTGTGACGAATAATACAAGGTGAATGAAGGGGATAATTCAAGTGAAGTGAAGTGAAGTGGCAGATAAGATCAAGGATGAAGATGGCTAAAAAGGGTTGGCCCTACCTCTGGGGACCTGTAGCGGCGGTAGCGGGTAAGAAACTGGCAGTCGAGGTTGTCGAGGTAGAAGAAGGAAGTCGCACTTCGTTATCACCTGCCGATGTTCGTTCTGCCATGCCCAGACGACCTACGCCATCAGGAAAGCAGTAGGCGGGCGCGAGCGCGGCGGGGTCGTGATTCCTCTCCGATGTCGACGTTGAGCAAGGCGATAGATAAATGATGAGACAGAAGTGGACAGAGCGATAGGTACTTTGTTAGTTACGGTGAGGGGATAGTTTGATCAGGTAGGCGTGGGGTTTGATTTTGCGAGGGATGAGGGGAGACGTGAAGTTACAGGATACAGGTCTCGATCAAACCAGTGCCACTCTGAATGAGAGAACAAGGTAGAAAGATGAGAGAAGTAAGTGGTGTTTTTGGGTTTACAGATACGAGTCGGGTCTGAGGGAGGTTGATGTATGGATGGATGGACGGACACCTCATGGTTAAACAGTTGACGTGTGTGAGGTGTGTCGACTCCACTATCTGCGGCCCTGAGGACTTCCTAGCTCTGGCCGACAGAGGCCACCTACAGCGGTACCCACGCTTGCAGTAACTAAAGCTGGGGTCTTTTCTAGCTAACTCATCTTGCATCCAATAACTTTGCGTTTGTGTTAAACAAGACACGCCCGCGAAATGCTGTGAATCGTCAAGTCTAGCCTACTTCATTAACTGCAAACGTGCGCTGTGCCAGGTTCAGGCTTCAAAGACAGAGGAGTGCAGGAGGGGCAGCCAAGGTGGTTCTGTGTTTATCACGACTAAGAAAGATGGAGACGTTGGATGGATCCAATATCACAAGGCAAAGTCGTTACCAACATGAGTGTCTTCTCCATTGAGTTCCATCAGAGTTTTTTTATGCTCCAGTTGATGAATAATACAATACACCCACTTTCTTTTTCTTATTGATGGACGTCATCATCTTGAGTCAGCTATGCCCTGATGATGCGATGCACGCGTCCCAAAGCTAACTTTTCCCATGGACAACCTACATAATCAACATCATTTTATCAAGGTGCAGCTGCGAGAGATCTTGCATTGTGGAGCGGCCCGCTTAGCTTCACTTGTAGCGGCATCCATCAGGCCCCTACAAACCCACTCACTGCAAGTCACGCTAAAACATGCAGTCATCAACATCGGATATTGCACGGCCAGATGATAGAGCCTCAAAACGCCCTATAAGAGGTTCAAGGTATAGATTCAGAGCAGTTGAGACAAGCCGCTATCAGAGCGGAGCGTTGGCTTTCATATAATTATATCGTTCGAAAGAATTCAAGCAACGCACTTGGTAAGTTTTAGTACTGTAGGTATTCCCTCGCAGCAAAGAAACGACAACCAAACAGCTTGCAATTTATAAGCGCATCACCTATTATATCAGGCGGCAGATTTATGTCAAATAGAAGCTTATCATCTAAATTTCCACTAATCACTTTATTCGAACTCCTTAATGTCCAATAGTCAAAGGACTGGCCCGCTCGCAAATAAACGAAAACAGACCAGAGGGCTTTCCTAAACACATTTATTGCTAAACCACTGATCTTGACCAGTGAATTTTAGCATTTACATACATTCTTCAGGGGGGAGTCATGTGTTTATGATGATTTACACAGGTTAACGAGCCGACACGTCAGTCAACATGGTGAGGAAATTACTATTTCCATTGACTTGATTGAACTATAAATAAATTATTTATCCAGCATTATACCCGTCCTTATGGCTTCAAGGTATCCTTGCCGCCCTCAAACTCGGAAACATCATACTCCTCTGGGTACTTGTCCAACATCTCCTTGAGCTCTTTCATCTGAGCCTTCAAGTCATCCGTCATCTCCTCGTACATATCCTCAAACATGCTTCGCATTGGTGGCTTCTTCTCGCGCTCCGCCTCGCTAAATGCCTTGAGAATCTCCTTTCGCAGCTCAGTCCGGGCCTCTTTCTCCTTGGCCTCGTCCCAGATCCCCTGAGCCTCCATCCACTTGCGCAGGCGCGTGATGGGGTTGTCTCGACGCTTCCAGTCCTCAACCTCAACGCGCGCGCGGTAAGCGAATGAGTCGTCGGATGTGCTGTGGTGTGAGACACGGTAGGTCATGGCCTCGATCAGGACTGGCTTGCCGCCATCCTCGAGGGCCATTTCGCGGGCCTTCTTTACGACTTCTCGAACAGCCCAGATATCGTTACCATCAACACGGATGGTGTCGATACCGTAGCCGATACCACGGCTGGCAATACCATCGCCGCGGTACTGATCTAGCGTAGGTGTTGAAATAGCGTAACCGTTGTTTCGGCAGATAAAAATGGCAGGGCAAGCTCGCGTCGCTGCAATGTTGAGAGCAGCGTGGAAATCTCCCTCACTTGCTGCGCCTTCACCAAAGTATGCTACGGCTACACGAGCCTTGGAACTCGGGTTCTGAAGTTTTTGCATCTTTAGAGCATATGCGGCCCCCGAAGCATGGGGAAGCTGTGTTGCTAGTGGCGATGAAACGGAGTGCTTTTGTCCTCGCATTAGTCTGGAGTTCTTTGTTCTGAATCAGGAGCACTCACAATATTCAACTCTTTGCTTCCATAGTGAACAGGCATACTGCGTCCTCGACTTGGGTCCCGTACGTTACCAAACAATTGACCCATAAAATCCTTTGCTGTGAAACCTCGCTCCTTGAACACGCCTTGCTCTCGATATTGAGTGAACATGACATCTTCTCGATCTAGCACGCTTGAGCTGCCGATGCTGACAGCCTCCTCGCCCGCGCTCACCATGTAGAAGCTGAGTCGACCTTGTCTTTGCGCATCAAACATTATTAGATCCATAATTGATATGAACACCATATCTTTATAGAGGCGGATGACCTCCTCGTTGGAAATATCTGGCTTGAACGATTCATCCACAACTACTCCATGCTGGTCTACAACGCGGTACGTCGACAATGCGGGATATGACTCGGGAGATTCGAATTTGAGGTTGCTTGTGAATGCGCTCTTCAAAGCGCCGGGGAACGAGACAAAGTTTGAATTAGGGCGCTGCGATACACTGCTGGCCGATCGAATAGCAAGGGGTGTTACATGCGGTCTGGAAAGGATAGCCCTCCTTAAGGTGACCTGGTGTAGAGCTCGAGACTTCATGATGGATGTGTGTGTTTGTTCGATGGTAATTCAATTGAGATCTGGACTATGTTTTCTTTTATCCAAATGGCTAGGATTCAATAATATGGTAGGATCGATAGCAGAGAGTATTACCGAGGGGATTCCTTATCTGATACCGTTAGGAAGCGACGTCATCCTGAGCCGACACCAACCGTAGGAGCCGAGATAGAAATAAGCCGTGGTCTGACAATGCTCGGCATTTTTAGCTGATGATTGACTCCAGAGATTGGTTGCCATTTCGGCAACGTTTATTGGTTCCCTCGCGGGGTCTTTGCACAATGTCTAGAGAAGATACTCTTAACAGCCAAGTTAGTCAAATTCTCAAATTCCGGCAACGAAACCCATGATATCCATAAGAACCCCGAACTTGTTCTCCCCCGCAATTCTTATCGTTTCCCCACAATCACGATAAACTCCAGATCTCCATGATGGATCCCGATTTTAGACCCTTTGACTTCTTGTAAGTCTACAGCTGTCAACGGCTGTCCAACACTGGCAGAAAAAAAAAGTCTAGATGATGTGCACCATAGCAACCAGCAAAATGCATTCTATGTTGACATAGTAAGCTGTATACTTAACTACGTAGATTATGACTTGAACAAACAATCTCAATATACACACATTACACTCTTCTACAACAAAGTGATTTCAAAACGCCAAGTATCGACGCTTTGCCTGTTTTCACGTAGGACGCAACAATGTCAGTTCCGCCTTCTGTTGCAATCGCACTTCTCGTCCTCACTCTTTTCGTCGTCTTTGTTGCTCTCGCATTGTTCTTGAGAAGCCAAGTGCAGGCCTTTGTGCGCGCCATCTTCGTTCACACTCAAGAGAAGCGCGATAAAGGAGGTTCCACAGTCGCCAATACTGGAGAGACGGTCTAGAGGTAAGGCCAAAATCATATCACGAATCCGTCCTGGGGTTATCCCCAACTCGACATTGATTAAACAGAGGTCGACACAGCCACTGTGGCTACAAGGCTGTAGCGCCACATGTAGAGCCCCACCAGCAAATTTCCATCTCTCAGCCTCGTATGATTTCGAACTGACTTCAAACCAGAGCTTCCCAGCACCTCCGAGGCCCCAAGTACAATCACAATGGCCTCCCGCACAGCTCTTCGGGGCTTTTCCCGCTCATTGAACACTTCAAGATGTTCTCAAACCTTTGTCCGACCATTTTCCTCCGCAAATGTTGCCCGCAAGAACTACCAAACCCCTACGTCTGATCGCCCTACCCACTTTGGCTATGAGACTGTCACCGAAGCCGAGAAGCAGCAGCGTGTTGCTGGTGTGTTTACCAGTGTTGCTGAGACTTATGATAAGATGAACGATTTGATGTCTTTAGGTATTCACCGTCTGTGGAAGTATGTCAAACCTCCGACATCCTGTTATTAGCGCAGTTCTAACAATTGATCCTCTAGAGACTACTTTATCTCTTCTCTGAACCCTGGCGCTACGAACCCCCCTGGACAGTCACAGCGCATTCTCGACGTCGCTGGCGGAACTGGTGATATTGCTTTCCGCCACCTACAACACGCCCACGAGTTCAATTGCAACCCCAATGTCTCCGTTATCATCTCCGACATCAACCCGGACATGCTGGCAGTGGGTCGTCAGCGTTCTCTTGCCCTCCCCGCATCACACCAGGCTGCTCTCTCTTTTCTGGAAGCCAACGCCGAAGTCCTCCCTTCCCAAATCGAGGACAACTCTCTCGACCTCTACACTGTTGCCTTCGGTATCCGTAACTTCTCCAACATCCCTGCTGCGCTGAAGGAAGCTCACAGAGTTCTCAAGCCTGGTGGTGTGTTTGCTTGTCTGGAGTTCTCAAAGGTAGACAAGCACCCCATCTTCAATACCATCTACAAGCAGTGGTCCTTCAAGGGTATTCCATTGATCGGCCAGCTAGTGGCAGGTGACCGCGATAGTTACCAATATCTGGTGGAGAGTATCGAGAGATTCCCTAGCCAAACCCAGTTCAGGGATATGATCAAGGACGCCGGCTTTGTTGTTGCTGGTGAGGGGTATGAGGACCTTACTGGTGGCATTGCCGCTATTCACAAGGGCATGAAGCCTGTATAAGAAGGCACATGCATTCAATGTAATTTAGTCTGTAAAAATAGTCCATCGCAGTCACGTTATCTCACGAGTAGTCAACCAGGGAGTCTGGCAGTGTATAAATAGGAAGTTAATTCATTCCAGATCGCCCTCGACCCTATCCCCTAAACCCGCCTCCCATGAACATCATCAGCACATTCACGTCCATGACGTGCGTTCAGGGCCCAGAACGATATTTTTAAATTCTCTTCGCAACTGAACTCCATACATGTCAAAACTAGAGCCACGCCCTTGATATAAGAGCAAGTGGTTTCGAAATCTCATTAGGTACACGATACATAAAAACGAGGGCGTTGGGACGTCCCTCGGTTTTTCTGTCTCTTGCGCCATTGTCAATTCAGACAAAGGCGAGACAAATAGGTGATGCCAGAAAAAAAAAGTGGCAAGGTTAAATAACAAGGCCACGGTCATAAGTCATGGCCTTACAAAGAGTCTGTAACGACACTTCGGTCTTGAGTATGGTATTATTCGGCAACGGGTGTTGAGGGAGCGGCAGCAGGAGATGATGTGTCTCCCTTGAGGCCGCCACGTCCACGTCCACCACGGCCGCGATCTCCACCTCGTCCGCCGCGGCCACCTCGTCCACCGCGTCGGTTGGACTCAGAGTCACTGGCGCCTCCTGCACTACGGTAGCCGCTGGTGTTGGTGGCTCCACCGCGTCCACTGGCACCCCAGTTACCGGCACCGCCTCGGTTGGCGTACGTCTTATTTTCGCGATGTTGGAAGACCTTAACCAGAGGCTTAGATCGGTCCTCTTGGGTTCGGGTCTTAACATCATCGGGAAGTCTGTCCAGGGCAGCATCACGATCCTCGATTGTCTTGAACTGAACAACCTTGTTGGAGTTACCCCACTTGTCGACCTTCAAGATCTTGTTCTTGTCCTCATCGTTGAAAAGGTCTCGGCATTGCTCCTCAGTGCTCACATTCATAATGAAAAGTCCAATAATATCAGAGGCCGGTGTCTTGGGGGCGGGAGAAGACACACGTTCGGGAGCATGGGCTGAGCCGTTAGCGCCAGCCGAAGCTGAGGTCTTCTCTGTCTCCTTGTTGTTGGCGGACGGAGCGGGACTGCTTGAGGTTGGGGCAGGCTGGGGGGTAGCAGGCTTGGGTGGACCAGGAAGAGGAGTCGCGACGGCAGGCTTAGACTGAACTGCTGAAGGCTGTCTGCTGGTGGGAGGTGGAGCGCTAGACTGGGTCGAGGGAGGGGCGGGCGAGGGAATGCCAGCTGGGCCAGCTGTAGTGGGAGGGACGCCGGGCTGCTGCTTGGCACCTCGATGGGAGAAGTTGAAGCCTTGAGCCCGCATCTCTGTACCGATACGGCCGTCCTGGATCTCGAGGACCAGGTAACCGAAAGCAGCATCAGCAAGGTTGAAGTTCCACATGTTCTTGAAAGCGCTCTCATCGACCTGTCCAAGAGAAGCCTGGCCAGCAACAGGGCCGCCAAACGGGTTGCCGCCAGCGGCCGTGGTAGGCATCTTCTCAACAATCTGAAGGGCGTTCTTCAGGAGATTCTGCTGAGCCTCATTCTGTTGAATGGCAGGTTCCACTTCACCCTTGACAGTCTCCCATACGTCGTTGAAAGAAGCCTTGGAGGCGGCAAGCTTGCCTCGGTAATGGTCGAGAGTAGGGTTGACACTGAACTCGTTGTAAGAGCTGCCATATCGGAAGTGAAGTCCGGCAGAAATGGAAAAGTCGGCCTTGAGGGTTACTGAAAGCTGGTTCAAGATACCCTCACGAGCTGGGGATGCATGCGTGACAAAGATGCGGGTTTCGGTAGGGTCGTAAACACGGTGAGCGGTGTCGACAAGCTCGCCCATCTGCAGGAGAGTCGTCCACATAGTTCCCTGACCACCGGCAATAGTAGTGCGGCCTTCACCGTTATCAAACAGCTTGTGCATAACAACAGCACCACCAAGGCCAAGCAGTCGTAGTTTGACACCGCCAACCTCCAGTAGCATTGATCGGGCCTCGTCAATAATGTGCAGGTTAGGTACCTTATACTCGCCTGTTCGGAACTTTTCCAGTACTCGGACATCTTCACAGGCACCCCAGACAGTGTAGACAGGAACATCAAGCTTGACCTCGCCACTGATGAGAAGAGGCAATTCGGAGAGCGGAAGCTCGTTAGGGGGGAACCGATTCTTGACTGGGCCGGGGCCACCTTGTTGGATGGCCTTCTTGACAGGCTCGGAAATCAAGGGAGAGTACTGAGCAACATGCTTAAGCGTCTTCTCGGCGATTCGCTCCAGTGAAGTGTCGTCGTAAAAACCGAAATCACCAGTGTGGATGATATGGTCAGCTCGGGCCTGTTTCGCAAGATCGTTGAGTGATCTCAAGTTTCCTAGAATGATTTTTAGCGCTCGCCCGTTTGGGCTTTTTCTATAGCTACTGACCTCGAACATCAGCAATACACAGAACCCTTAGAGGACCAGTCTGGAGAACGCGGCCCTGGTTTGGCAAGAGTGGTGCGGCGCCAGTAGGAGGTAGACCGCCGGTCGCACCGTTCTGGAGGTAGCCTGAGCCCGTGTTATTGTACGGTCGCTGCTATTTGATTCTGGTTAGCTTATTGTCACCATCAATGCTATCGTGCGGCCGATATAACGGCAGTTGTTTAGAGGTTCATGGTGACGTGGAGTTGCTGATTTCGAAGTTGAGGCCAACCAACGGGGGCGCAACGGCGGAACAACACGCGAGCGGGGAGAACGCATGTGAAATACCAAAGCCATGCAGATGATGCGAGGAAGGTGAACCCGATCTCAAATTATCCAGCAAAGTGTTGCAAATGGCGCCAAGTTGGAGGTTGCTTGGAAAGGCCCGTGAGTAGTGCGAGGTGGATGGGCAAATCACAGATAATAGAAGGGGCCATGTCATGGAGGTAGCACTCACAGCAGCCATTCTATCAATCAACTGATTCTATGCGCTCGGAATCGGTCGGGGAATTCGCGTAGTCGGGTGATGGCGCGGGTAAGGAGGATAAAAGCTCTGTTGGTGGGAATAGAGCTCGAGGAGAGGATATGAATGGGTATCAAAAGAGGTGATGATGAGGAATTGAAGACAGGGAGGCAATCACGGGGAGGTGGATTTTCACAGCTCTAGGTCTAGGTAGCAAGGCTGGCTGGTGCTGCTGTTGGCTGACTGGTTAGAGTAGAGGTAGAGATAATTTCTAGGTGGCCCCAAGAATCGGGAGACAACGCCTTTCCCTCTTTTGGCTTAGCTTCATCAGCTCCCACCTGTGACGAAGACTTGTACACTTGGGTGAGTTAGACCAGGGGAGCTCTATCTCAATGGCGCACTAGATCGGTTAATGCTCGGTGCTTGCACCGTTTTGACGGTTCACCTCCGTTATTGTGACAGATACCGTTTGACCTCCATTGATGCTACCCTGAACAATGTTGTAAGAAAAGAACAAAATTCGCCTACAACAGCAGTAAATGTAGTAGATATGGTTAATTGAAAGCTTATAGGAACTCAAATGGTTTGTTTTTTATTAGCAGAATTGACATTAATAACCGACCCCGTGCTTCGGTGATGTTAGCTACAGAAATGTGATTAACAAGGTGTCTTCTAGTTCTTTGTCTAAACTCCATGCATGTTACGACGCCTCTTGTACTCGTTCGCCCAGCCCAAACACCGTTTATTCCGCCGATCACTTTGCGCAACCAAGTCTAAAGCTCATGCAGGTATAGACCATTGTTACACAGCTTGTTTCTCAAAATGTCCCTGACGAGTCTCGTAATTACATTGGAGGTCCATGTACCAGACCCACCAATTCATTTTTTTGGCTCTCTATTCACAGCTGCCACCCCAAGCTGGAGCCTTCATTCAACGGACTGAAATATTAGCAAGCAGCTATGATACTGTGAAAAGCGTCAATGTGCAGCTATCTGGTTACCCTATCCAGTTACTGGTGATATCCCCGCATGAGATATCAGTGATGCAGCGCTTAAGTAGTGGGGTAGATCGGACTCTTGGACGTTGAAGTTTGGATGCTTACTTTTTCTGGGTCTATCATGGACGATCATCAACACTCTATATTGAGATGATAACCCAAAGCGTGTCCCGCAGCGGGAATAACACATGATTACATGCATTTAAGTTGTCTCTTAAACATTAGTATACCATATTCTGCGAAATATGTCCTTATAAGACATGGAAATGTGCATGGGGCTGATCTTGGCTCTTGAGTATCTTGTGCTGATCTGAGACAAGGATAGGCACCCACATGCCATCCATCATGCAGTCATGAGCATTCGATCTATGATAATTACGGACGACAGATTTGTGGACATGATGGGTCGCATGAACAAAGGGATTCCGTAGTAATCTCTGTATATATAAAATTGGGATGCAAAAAAACGGTGAGCAAAAACTGCTATCGGCTTGTAGAAGCGATGTTGAGCACGGTTGCATGCTTTGCCAAAAGCCGTTGGATAATCTAGTCCAGATACCTCAAAAGACTTTGATGCCTTCCTAATAATCCATAAGATACGTCTCCACCAAGTATCAGCAACGAATATGTCATCTCATCTAAAGCACCTCAATCATGCATTGGTACATAGCCTCAACAAGGGATGTTTAACCTTTCAAAAGAGTGTTTGTCAAGTCATGAAGCTCAATGGGTGTGGGTGATAAGCTGTGCGACCTGTTTCACCAACGTGTAATTATAGCACACGACAGAGAACATATTACGTTAAGTCCGAAGAGAAACCAACACTTAGCTATGTCATCTGGTATGCGTTGGCTGTTCTTTTGCTGCCTGGAGCGGGCAGTCATACCTTAAAGCAAGACATTCATCATGAGTTGGTAATAATACCACATTATTCAGGTGTGGTTACCATGGCCACCCCTCAATGATCCATATTAGCCGCAATGCGATATTAGCAGCATTGAAGCTACCTAGGTACTAAGGTATCCACGAAAGGATTCATCTTTGGGTCACCACATACAATGAAAGACTGACAATTGATCTTCATGCCCTAGAAACCCTTTGTACAGCCAAGAAAAAGATCCTAATCATCTCCTTATCATTCTCGACCTGGAAGAATGACGAGGTGTACTGGCAGGGTCTTTTATTCTTGGTTGTGATTCGAGGAATTCTAGGGACATGAACCAACCCAGCACAGACACCCGGCGAGTTAGAAAACTCAAAGCAAGGCTTCATGGCAGCATCCATAATGACTGGGTTGCTTAGGTACCTGACACATGATCGTATCATGCAGGTCTACAGATACGGATACTATATGGATATACATGATCAAATAGCAGTCAACACTTATTATTAGATATGGTTTCTGAAGCGCTCTCTATCCATCACCTAACTGCCGGTATTAGCCAATTGTCGGGCAACAGCTCCAGAGCCCAACATTGTCACGTTCCATTCCATCATCTGGGCGGCACTGAACCACCCCGACGGGCGCCAACTCTAGTGCTGGATAGCGCTGATGTATAAGGGGATAGCGCCTGACGACCCGCTGTAAGCGACCCGCCACGTGACCTCGACACGTCTCATGCCCCGGTCCAAGTACCGTCCCTTTGATTGCAGAGGTAGAGGTACCCTTACCAGGGCTATTGGACTTGTATCTCGCCTTGGACATTTGAACGAACCTCAACTTCCTGTCTCCCTTGATCGACTCTTTGTTTATTCCAAAAGAACAGCTGTAGCCGCCTATCTGTTCTTCTTCGATAACATCGACCGAAACGACTCGATTCAACGCTATCATCCCCACTACTTCCTACTAGGAACCTTGACGGAAGGCGGGCATACAGATCATCGACTCGTCCTGACGTTCTCCCCATGCGACAACAGACTTGACGACAACGCCGTCCCAAGAGGTGACTGAACCTCTCGCATTCGAGCCATCGACGTTTCACTCAACTGCGCCGCTTGTATCGTGGTGCACCGAGGCCCATGGTAACATAGAACCCAACGTCCAAATATCGTTTTGAAAGCCAAGCCAGGAAACTACACAGGCAATCGTGGGCGTGCAAGCCTCGTTGAGGCCCACTCAACCGTCGATGATGGTACGTCTCATTGTTCACGTTTGACGAACGTCTGCTTTCCTTACACGACGCTCGTAATTGTTGGTTTTTGGTCAAATTGCGCTGTAGTGTTTTATTTCGTTGCGAGTTGTCAAGCCGTCGTCGTCACCCATGCTGATCTTAGTCTGTTGTCGGTATAGACATCATCTCGACCCCGCGGCGATGCTGGCGGCAGTTTTGCTAGCAGACGCGGGCATTCTAGCCAGCTTTCCATTTCTGATCCAAGTCACCATGTAACGGAAGCTATCGGCACATTGTACGGCGATGAGGACGATTCAGGATCCGAGGGTGGTCGACCCATGAGTCTCAATCGACCACTGAGCTTCATCGGAGGCCCAACGCCATACCAAGAGTCACTTCCCCGACCGCCTCCTGATGGTCGATTTTTAACCGTTGATACACGGAGAGCACTCAAGAGAACTGATTCCGAAGGCTCCGCTACCGAAACATCCCCCATTAATGGCGACCCGAACAAAAGACCTCATCAGCTCTCTCCAAACCAGCGAAGCAACTCGTTCGAACAAGGACCTAAATCGCCATTGTCTCCTACGCTTTCACTTCGCGATGTTCAAGCCGACTCTCAATTCTCGCTAACCAACATTGACAATCCGAGTGACATTGCTCTGGAGTTGAGTAATTTGCAAGCGCTCAGGCGGTTGTCGATGGATGTCGGAAACAACAAGGATCCTGATATGCCGCCCATGTCCTTAATGGCTATGCCGACAATAGCACCAAGCGGTGATGACGATGAAAACGATCCCTCGAGACTTCTCTGGGTACCTGCAAGAGTCCATCCAGAACTCGCTCCTGGTGAATTCAAATCGTTTCTCGAAAATAGAGTTCAATCTATAAGACGAAGGTCTGGCGAGTCATTTCTATCTGCCGACACCGATATCAGCGAAGGCGACTCGGGAATAGGGGGACTCAGACGTAAAAAGTCCATGCTGTCTCGTCAAATAGATAGTTCCAGCGAACGCGGCTCTGTCGATTACGTTGATGGCGCTGACCGATTGGACCGTAAACGCTCACGCGGCCACAGCCATGAACTCAGCCTGGAAGAACTCGTCAAGGATCCTACAAAGGCTGTTCAGAAATTTGCCCAAGAATCTCAAATAGCACCGGCCGGACCTGAGGGCAGTGTAGATGACCTACCAATTCTGCCTGCTGCCCCTGGGATGGGTCTTCGCAGGTCAACTCGAACAACTTATCGCAAGGGCGGTAGTATACGCACTGGACCCCTTGCACGTCGATCTGGACACCGTCAGCAACCTAGTGGGGACTTGACGTCTGCTCCTTTGGAAGCTCCGCCGGGTCATGGTCTTTCACGAGTTCAGTCCGAGCCTGTAGCAGACAACTATTCACGGCAAAACCAAACAGTGAAGAGATCGCAGAACTTGTCTCAGGAGTCGTTGGAAGATTTTGAACATTACGATGGAGCCTCCCATGGAACTAATGGAAGCCATGCAGACACATTTCAAGAGCAACTACCTATTCGGTCATCACCAAGTTTGCCAACAGTCGATTCTTCGTCCTATAAGGACACCCAGGACCAGAACCAGCAGAAGTTCCCAAAGCGATCTTCTTCGCAGAACGCAAAAAATCAGGCGGTCTCTCAGAGGATGCCTGAGCCCGAACCACCGATAGAGGAAGAACCTAGTCGTGGTAGCCGACGAAGTTTTAGTCGACAGAATGCGTCACAATCCACCACACAACAGCAAACGTCTCGATCTTCTTATCCCCAAAGCCAGTCTTTAAGTGATAATCTTGCAGCGAACCCTTCACTTATCCCTGGCAGTGGCGCAACGCGAACCGACAGCCTGACTTTTATACCGACACTGACTCAAGAAGAGAGAAAACCAGATAAAAAGTCCAAGAAAGATAAGGATGATGAGGCAGGCTCAACTAAATCTGGAAGTGCTTGGAAATGGTTCAAGAGCACAAGTGAGGACAAGGATAAGAAGAAGGACGAGAGCAAGAGATCTAAGACCAAATCTCTTGGCGACAGGGGGCAAGACAACGCACGGCTGGACGTCATACAGACGTCGATCGATAAAAACGCACCCAAGGGTCGTGAAAGTCTTGTTCTTGATCGTGACAATGTAGAAAGCAAACTACAAGAAGAGCGCAAGAAAGAGAGCCACCGCAAGAGCGATTCCAAGAGGGACAAAGACGGCAGCATCTTTTCGTCTATTTTTGGAGGGAGTAAGAAGAAGGAAGAAAAAGAGCGGAACTCAAAGAAGACTCAACACCTCAAGGTCCCTGAGGAGCCAGTGTTTAAGCCCTTAGTCCCCGATGTCGATTACCACTGGTCAAGATTTCCTCTACTTGAGGAACGGGCCATTTACCGAATGGCTCACATTAAACTGGCCAACCCACGCCGACCTCTGCACAGCCAAGTTCTGCTGAGCAACTTCATGTATAGCTACCTGGCTATCGTCCAGGCCATGCATCCTCAAATGAACGTACCCGTCTCACCGCAACAAAAACGGCTGGAGGAGGAAGCTCGAAGAAAGCAACAAGAACAAGAATACCTGGCTCAACAAAGGTCGCAGGAAGAGCAGGACGCCCAAGAAGCTATGGATCAATATGACTTCGACTATCATCGGGTAAGCACCACTTGAATCCTTACATGTCTAGCATGTTACTAATTTCATGTCAAGGCCGCGGTACAATATGGCGAGTCAGGCAGTGGAGAGGTTGATTACGTTGATGATGCTCAAATTTATGAGGATGAGCACGGAAATGATAACAACCGCCAAGACTATAGCTACGATGACCCTGAAGGGTACGGCCCAGGGGCCAAAGAGTACTACCACCAGTACCAGGACAACAATAACGATCGTCGGCATGATGGGCGGGATGACATGTGGTGAGAGCCCGAATAGTCGTGGAAAGCTTCTTTGTGGAGTCGATCTTTATATATGTTAACTTTATATTATCATCACTATCATTAGTTGCCGAGGCAAGTGTCTATGGTAGCGTGCAGCGTTTCAGTCAGCCTTAGCATATGGTGGAGTTCCGGAAGACAAGCGCGTGGAAGGGAGTGGCGTAACCGGTTTGCAAAGACATACTTTCCAAACTTATCTTCTCTTGTGTGAAAGAAGACTATGGCGAGCTTCGGCGTGGGATATAATGCTGTACATGCCCCCCTCTCTTTTCGGTCCTTCCTCTGCGCTGTTCGTCTTTACAACAATCTTTGGTGGAGTTATTTCTGACGTTGGGAGCACTGGGATAAGCGTTTGTATTCGAAGAAAGCGGGCGACGGAACGGTGTGGCGCAGGAAGAAGAATATGGCTTGCGCTTTGGAAGGTATTGCTTCGAGGCGCTGGTCACATTGGTCATGACTTACTACTGACGGGATCTTGTCCTGATAGCACCAGTGGAGGAGTGATATGAGGTATGAAGCTGTAGGATATGACTTCATAGAGATAGAATTGTCGGAGTATGATATTAGGGGAGAAGCAGAAGATCAAATCAATAAATGTAATACGGAATAGCAATACTCCTGCGGCTGATCCATCGCACTCAAAAACATATCCTGTCGGGTTATCTGCCGATCAGTTCCCAGGGACAATGTGTCAGATTTCAGAAATCGCCCCAAACCACTAATCGCTGCACTCTTTAGTGATACTTTACTGCAGGATGTACCAACGATGAACCCCTATCAAACCCTTCTTCCTCACCCTCTCCGCCGATTTTCTGGTATTGTGAAAGCCCCCCCTTTTGGCTCTGGAGTACCATCTCCAACCGGTCCTCACTATCAACCACTCTGACCGAGACAGACGTACCCCAAGTTCGAGAACTCGAGACGCCTGCACCGACACTGCCTAACCCATCTAGAGCTCTCGAGCGAAGCGCCAAAACCATCATCTCCCCAAAGCTGCCCCAGCTCGAGCTGTGCCATGTATGATGAGGCCACAGGACTATCGCCATGTGAATAAGCACCATCAGAACATGCAGAAGCAAAACTGAGAACGCGAAAGGGATTGTGCGACTACTTCTCCAACCGTAGCCATACCCGCCAACGAAGTAGTCTCTTAGAATGACAACATCAGAAGTGATCGGCTTAGGAATCGAGGACTGCGATGGAAAGGAAATATCCGTAAGATTTGTTTCCGATAGAATATGTGTCATGTATGCTGCCATGGAGACAGAAAGGCAATCCCTTGATCTCAGAGGATCACAAAACTCACTGATGTACTGGTATGATGACTGTTCAGGCTTGGGAATTACCCATCGATGTGTGGTATTGAGCCAATCCTGGCTCATTTTGATGAGATCGCCAGCCCCAGTAGATCTTCTGAAGTGGGCTTCAGTATCAAACAAGGGGGCTTCGAGATGGCTTCGATAGACAGATTCGCCGGGCTCCAACCATGTATCAGCTTCGACCCATCGGGAGTATACTCGACATAGTGAAAGCTC
The DNA here is from genome assembly GCA_014899045.1 of Fusarium palustre. Lineage (NCBI taxonomy): Eukaryota > Fungi > Ascomycota > Sordariomycetes > Hypocreales > Nectriaceae > Fusarium > Fusarium palustre. The sequence goes on along the minus strand of JAAVUH010000140.1, from coordinate 17,676 downwards.
GCCTCTTCGAACCGCGCTCTTGTGATAGAATAATATTGCTGCGCTGGTACGATTGCCTGGTAAGTCCAGGAAAAGATAATCAACACGAAGGGGGTCTGTCTCGTTAGACTGTCCCGTCTCGTTCATTACCCGAGGTGCCTCAAACTCCAGATAGTCATTCTCTCGAGCTCTCTTGATGAATGCCCCGAAGTCAGTGTTATCTTTAGCATTCAGGAACACTTTGCTGTCAGAAAGGTTGGAGTTGAACATGAATGTTGGCGTGTCCGTTGCCGTTTTATTGTCTGAGCACTCAACTGCAGAAATTGGCTGTTTCCATCGGTTTGTTGGGCCTCGTCGAAACTCCTTCCACTTCTCTGCTCCTGTCAAAGTTACCCTCGTATCCCATCCTGATTTGAAACGGTCACCCAGGACTTTCTGCCGAGTCCTTGTGAGTACATCAGCAGGTCTGCTGTCCCATTCATCATAACACTGTTGCAGAGACTTCATGGGGGTTGTTGCAACCGCCATTGATTGGTTCCTGCAAGCCAGCCTAGAATGGTCTACAGTAATCGAAATACTTCGTTCGAAGGTGATGAACGAGACGTTGGTGACCGGCCACCTCTCAGTTCGCTCTTCGACTAGGGCACCCCCAAATTGGTTCAGATACCGCAGCATATCATCCCTGCGATATGGCGTATACCTGTACCTAGGTCTGAGGTCCGTCTCCCATAAAGGCCCGTCTATGAAGAAAATGCGTTTTTCTGTGTCCTTGGGCGCACGGATGTGCCACCACCCACTTCTTGGAATTATTGCGATGGCAGAAAGAGGTGCGGCCGCAATAGAGATTATGACAGATATGATGATGAGAATACCAGTAAGGTGTATATATATGCTGGTACGCTTTGACTTTGTAGTAGGTCGTAATATCGGACTCCATAACTCCCAGCTGAAGAAGTAGGAAATAGGAGAGCCTATAAGGAATGATGACGAAAGGAAGCCGAGCGGAACACCGCTTTTGCCTTGTAGTAGGGCATATCGTATCCGATGCATCAAGATATCTGCTAAAGATACAATGATGAGTGATTCATGGCCCTTTGCTGCAAACTGAAGGTAGCTCAGTTGCTCATCACTGACATCTCCCCAGCGAAAGTTGATGCTATACAATGCAACAAGCGTCAAAGTGATGGCGATTGGAGGCAAATGGAAGAGGATCAAATGCCCTAGAACTGGTAGTATGCCAGGCTTGCAGACTTTCTTGGGAGTCTCGGAAGCACGAGGTGTCTTGGGTGAGGGAGTGTTCGAATCTTGTATAGAAGGACTGCTCGGGTATTGTGTCGAAGAATCAAACTCTCGATTTATGTCATCGGGTCTCTGAACAAGATCGTCAGAGTAGTTATCGGCAAGCATAACTCGTGCCTTTCATACCTCGGGCCCTGATACTCTATCTGGATAGATAGAACCTTGGCCAGACGTCTCCAAGTCATTATGGGACATGTTGACGCAGTTTCGCCGGCCAGAACTTCTAGAGAGGCATGGGAAGGCAAGAAAACAGGACTTATGAGTTTTAACAAATAATGCAGACTGAGGGGGAATGTCAAGTCATTTACAGACTTTAGGTACGACAGTATATTGATATTAATATGTGGAAACTCCATAACCATCCATTCAACCACGAAAACCTGATTCTATATCACATCATTGATTTTACATCACACAGCCTGGATATATGCAGCCTAGAGGTAGACGAGTTCTGTTTATAGCCCCCAAAATGAAATGTAGTATCAAGGTCAAAAGAAGTAATTTGCAGCGCTGCACGTTCTGAGAGCCATATTTATTGGCGTTTCTTGGTTTGCATGACAGCCTGATTGCCAAGTTCAGGGTTAATCGCGGGGGATTTTCATGGTTAGTTGCCTCCTCGACTCAGAGTCGAATTTGATAGGTTATATACTGTAAGGTAGGTACTCAGCTGTGACAATTCTGCAGGCACAAAAAATCCTGCTCAGTATTATTGTACCTGACTACCTATTAATATGGGTTCCAAGACTATGACGCCAGACCTCATATCACTCCAGACAGGAGGAAGCTAACTCAGGAACCGCCCGATAAGGAGTCAGCAATTGCCACTGAGGCAGACAGAAGGGTCCCTTTTTTTCTGCTTCAAATTATGCCCGTTGCTCAAGACACTCACCACTAATACTGGTGTAATAACGTCGAGGCGTTGATGGCTGGAGCCATAGCCTCGTAAGATACTAATACTCGTCACCATCAATGTCCTTTTAGCTTTTTTTTTTTTTTTTTTTGGCTTACCTCGGTAACTGTCAAACTGGAAAATTGAGTAAAAAACGTTGATCAATTGCCTCAAATATGCCGTGACGAGTCTTGTAAGGAATGTGTATTTGGTTTAAAGTTGAGGCTTACACCGGCCGGTCCGGTCTAACGAACGGGGCCTCTCCGTGGTGTACTAAATGACCACCAATATTGATAAGATACTATGTACATAGAAACACACAGACCTCATTACTCGCGTCTAAGAGGAAATCATTTCCCGTCGCAAATCCTCCTCATTATTCGTGTAGAAACTAGTTCAACCCCCTTTCTCTGTTTGTTGTGTTGTGAAATCGTATAAAGCTCGAATGTGATAATGTTCGTATCCACCAGCCATAACGGCTGGAGCGGCTATGCCAGAAAAGAATGTAAAGCAAAGTAGAGCAAAGCAAACGTAAACTTGCACTAACTAGACCGTGACTTGAGAGTCTGTCTAGCTAGCGCTGTTGTGTCGATCCTGACTTCCTCGGCGTAGTTTGAGTCCACTGAATATTACGCGGCTCATTGAATGTCTTCGCCCCTCCTGAGGAGAGGAGGTAATCTGTGTGACGAGCTCGTCAACGCGGTCCATGGCATCGATGAAAATATGGAAATCAGCGTCATCTTCGTAGCAAAGATTTTCGTCTCGAAGTGACATGTACTCAATCTCGTGGGTGCTTAGAGTACTTTGATTTGATACTGTTGAAGATGTTCTTCTTGTCTTGAAAAGGCTGTTGTCTTGGTTGCTGATAAGGCTAGACATGGTTGATGAGGGAATAAATTGGCGAGAGATGTCGATTTTAAATTTGTGGTACAATTGAGAATACCAGCTGTACAAAATAACAAATACTGCTATGTAGAAAATATAGAGTATTGATTGGTAGTAGTGGGAACAGAGGAGATGAGATTGGAAAAGGAGGAGGATCCAGGTTTATATATATGAGCTGTACTAGTTCCATAGACCCATTGTATGTGGAGGGGTATTCCCGAGTCTATTGAAAAGCCGCCGCCGCCAACAACATGATGCGAGCTGACATGTCGTACATCCATCAAGACGTAATGGCAAATCAGTCGTTGATCGTCATATTCGCTTCCAAGCGTAGTGCCAATCGTTTTTTTACTTGCGCACAGGTACGTGACAGGCTGACAGGTTCCCGGACTGCCGGACCATGTAACGCCATCAAAAGTTGCATTCCTCGGCATTGTCAGCCAGCATGGCGTACAGCACCCGTCACCACACCTTGTGAAATGTGTGCGTGCTAAGCTAGCGTTGCGTATCCGAGTTGGGGCACTATGTACAGGTACAGATGACGACGGCACCACGGGCGGATGGTCGGATGCTAAAACGAAGTAATATTTCTAACAAATGACATCTCTCTTATACAGCTTAGAGCGAACTCTTTTATTTCTTCTCCTCTTCCTTCTTCTCCTCAGGCTTAGGTGTTGGCAGCTTGAATGACTCGGGTGTGCGGTCCTGTCCAGCTCCAACAGGCTCCCAGGCGCTGGAACCACCCTCAAAGTTACGGAAAGCCTGGGTGAGCTCCAGAGGCTCTGTGACGATACGCTTCTTCTCCTCGTCGTATCGAATCTCGGTGTAGCCAGTCAAGGGGAAGTCCTTGCGCAGAGGGTGACCCTCGAAACCATAATCAGTCATGATACGTCGGAGATCGGGGTGACCAGCAAAGAAGACACCGTAAAGGTCGTACACCTCTCGCTCGTACCAGTTGGCACCGTCAAACAATCCAGTGATACTGGGGACAGGAGAAGCCTCGTCGGCGTAGGTCTTGACACGGATTCGGGAGTTGTGGCGGACCGAGAGAAGGTTGTAGACAATTTCGAAACGGTTCTCGCGCGTGGGGTAATCGGCAGCAGTAATTGTGCTGACCTGGGTGAACTCGGCAGCGGTGTTGTCTAGCAGGTTTTAGTAAACTTTCAAAAGCCAATTGACGTCCAACTAACACTTCAGGAAGCTGAAGACAGGGTAGACACCCGAAGGAGAAATGTAAATGGTGAGTTCATCCTTCCAGACCGAGAACTGCTGGACGTATTTGGGAAGGCAACCCATCACCCAGGCACCGTAGCGGTGCATGTTGTCAGACTTGCTCTGATACTTGTCGGCAGGGTTGACGATGGGAGTCTTCAGTGTGCCGATGTGATCGCGGGGGGCCTTTCGCAGGTTGGGGCTTTCCTTGGGCATTGCGACATATTGACGAGCCGTGTTGGACAAGCAGCGGATTGCTTGATCGTTGCGGACCTGGACGGAGGGCTTCGCGGGTCGGAGAGCTGAGGCCAAAGCCCTGCTTCGAGAAATGCTGGTCGCCATGGCCGGTTGTGTGACGATTCGAGGCCAATTGACGATGGAGGAGGTCGTCAAGGCGAAATACCTTATGGTGTTTGTAATGATGCTGCGAGCATTGGCTCGAGAATCTTAGCGGCAGAACAGTGAAGAGGAATTACCGTTGTTCAGCCGAAGATAATCGTGTACCTTTCTGTACACCCCACTCGGCACTGACAAGAGGTACTCACCTATTAGATCTCTGTATGATCCAGCTTCGATGACGGTGATTCGATACACGTGATCGCAGCCACTCGCTAGTCCATAGAAGGCTTAGCCTAGTTTCCCATCTTTCACTTTCCCGCAGCCTTGGATGCATACCAAACACCGTTCCTCTCCTTGTACTCACATTCCCATTTCTGCCCATCGTATTTTGAACTTTCCATTTGCTACCACTATTCAAACTAATACCACACTATCACCATGGCGCCCCAAGATTCATTCATAGACGACGAGGAGGATACCTGGTACGCCTCACCGCCCGCCCGCCCGGGGTCTGCTGCCCGCATCGCACTGCTCCTTGGGTAATGTTAGGTACTCGAAGCTGACATCTTGACAGCCCTCTCTGTATCGAGGAGTTTGATCTTTCAGATCGAAACTTTCAACCATGTCCTTGTGGCTACCAGGTGCGACCATCATATGCCACGTCGTCAGTTGCAGCTGACCTTCCGGCCACGTTTGACTAACTTGGAGTTGCAGGTCTGCCAGTTCTGTTTTAACAATATAAAAAATAACATGAACGGCCTATGTCCCGCTTGCCGACGGCCTTACGACGAGAAGACAATAAAGTGGAAAGTTGTCACACAAGAAGAGTATGATGGACACCCTCTTGCCACGCCGCTTTGCTAACGAACGCCCCCCAGAGTTGCCGAGTTCCGTGCCAACATCCAGAAGAACCAAAAGAAGCGGGCTACTGATCAACGCCAAAAAGAGCTTCAGAAACGAGAAGCAGAAAAAGAAAACCGCAAGAACCTCATCGGCGTACGGGTTGTCCAAAAGAATTTGGTCTATATCACAGGCCTCGCTCCGACTGTTAGGGAAGACGAGCTACTCAAGACACTGCGAAAGCCCGAGTTCTTTGGCCAGTACGGCAACATCCAAAAGATTTCGATTAGTAACCGAAAGAGCTCGGATGGCCAGCACCAGTCACTAGGCATATACGTCACCTTTGAATATCCCGAAGAAGCGACACGTTGCATCCAAGCTGTGCACGGGTCACAGAACGGCGACCGAGTTCTCAAAGCCCAACACGGCACGACGAAATACTGCTCAGCCTGGCTCAAGAATGAAAAGTGTAGCAACCCCGGTTGCATGTTCTTACACGAACAGGGTGATGAGGAGGACAGCTATTCCCGGCAAGACCTTTCATCGATGAACAGTATCGCTTCCCAACGACCCCTCCCTGCAGGTGGATCACGGTCTGCTTCGCGGCAACAAGCTCCTCATCCCACCCCGCCACCCGTTGTATCTCATCCTATGACACGCTCCATAAGCAAGGAGGGATCTGAGAACGGTGCTGACGGATCAGCATTACCTTCCTCAGCGAACTGGGCACGTAATCCACAGCGGAGTCGTAGGGGCAGTCTCGCTACTAGTGGTGCCGCGTCAAGCCCTGCTATTTCGGCAGCTCAGCCTGTGACTGCCGAGCCTGTTCCGGAAGAAGCAGTTGAGGAGGAAGAAGAGGATGAGGGCGAGGATGAGGAGGAAGACGAGGAAGAGGAGTCCCAACCAGAGGAACCAGTTGCTGGACCTTCCTCATCCCGTGCGATGGAACCCGAATCTCCTGCACCATCTAGGAACATGGCTGAGAGCGGTATAAGGGAGATTCTTAAGGTGCTAGGAAACTGTCCCTGGCCTGTTTTCCCCACCGCCGGGGCAGACCAATATCCGCCCTTGTTTGATCCTCGTGGTGGTGAAAAGCGCAGAGCTATGCGAGAAGAGGAGGATTCGCGTTTGGGTGGTGAACAAGAAGAGCGTCCTGAGGCCCGAGAGCCATCCGAAGGAGAGCCCGAAACCGGTGGCAGTCTTGCTCTTGGAGGTGAACCTGAGGATCGTGACGCATCCAACGATAACAGAGGTTTTGACCGCCGAGGCAGCACCCAGCCTCCTATTCAACGACTCTCCACTGACGGTCTCTTTGGACCTGCACTCACCGGCGCCTCGCCTTTTGGTCAAAGCTCGGGCAACCCTGGCTCGCGTTCTATGACACCCCAGCAATTGTTCCTTCGATCTCAGAGTGGCTTCGGTGACGCACCACCCGGCATTCCTAACCAAAGCAATGCTTTCCAGAACCAGAGCCAAGGTCAAGGTCAGGGACAAGGACACAACCGCCAGTCGTCTCGATTCAGCTTCGCCAACGACAACGCTAGCTCTACGACCAACGTTAAGGTTTCGACCAACCCGCGCATTATGGCCCAGCAATCCTCCATGATGCCCAATACCTTCCAATCCCAAGGCAACAACCAGTTTTACGGTGCTTCTATGCCTGGACCTCCTCCCGGTCTTAAATCGACCGGCACTCCTCCCAACATGTTTGGGCAGTTCGGTGGACAGGGCTTTGGTGCGCCAAAGGACAACTCGAATGAGCTTCTTCAAAGTTTAATCGGCCGCAGTCGGGCTGGCAACAACCAGTCCCATGATGCGGGAAAGCGTGAGTTTATGATTTCTTCTTTTTCAAACCAGTACCCACCATCCTCTACCTCCACCCCAGCTCCTGCTCCCGGGCTCCTGCCTTCGCTGTATGGCGGTACACCTAGTGCATACCAAGACATGAGCTCCAAGCAGAAGAAGAAGGGAAAGAAGCACAGACATGCTAACACTTCCTCTTCAGGGGGGAGTGGCCTAGTAGATCTTGCAGACCCGAGTATCCTGCAGGTGCGAATGCAGCATCAGTCTCAAGGCAGCGGCGGAGTTGGACAGGGCTTGTTTGGTGGCCAGAGTCAAGGTGGGTACAATCACAACAACATGATGTATAACAACAATTATGGGAGGTGGTAGTTATGATATCTACTGGAGTTTCAGACTGGGAGGCTTGATGCTTGGTGACCTCCCGTCTTGACTTATTTTTTTCTTTATGCACAAAAGGGGGGCGTTCTTCGGAAATCAGGTCGAGGCCAAAGAAAGTGCCTACTATCTTCTTCATGGGGACACGAGTTACGAGCGCACATTGATTCAGCACATATTCGCGAGATCAACGCAGCTCAGGGAGGTCAGCTTTGCATCAGGCGTCATTTTTCTTATGGGAAAACGGAGGGAGACACGAGAATATCTCAAGTCTTTGCAATTCGAATTTTGCCAGTCCTTGAGCGACTGTGCATGGGGGTTCACGTCAGGCAAGCCATCATCGTCTTCCACAAGCCCCCTATGTATGTTAACAACGTCGAACTTATCCGCCCAGGTTTGGCGGTATTATTGGTCAGAAATAGCAATACCCCTCTATTCTCTCCAAATCGCCTTCTCTCCTCGTCCCCCTGTGGAAGACGATGGTGCTCGCCGTAGCATGACCCTGTCCCCAAAATCTTGTATATAAATGGGGTGGTGGTGTTTTCGTAGTGTAGTCGTGCTTCTGTTTTTGTTGCATTTACATTAAGTGACTGAGTATATGCTAACTATCGTTCAGATGATGAGCTCCCGTCCTTGGACGAGGCTACGAACTCTGTCGATGCGTTGGTTTCCGACGATCCAGTCCTTCCTGCGACCACCCTTGAAGGACGTCAATCTGTGCCCCCCGGCTTGGGGATGCCCCCTGGGCTCGCACCTGTTTCGAGACCGCCGTCCACCACGGGCCATGCAAAGTTGAGCAACATTTTACCAGCGTTGCCCAAGATACAACCGCCTGGTCTTTCACAAGGTGCTTTGACTCCAGACCAATCACCCAGAAAACCAATACCAGCAACCCCTGTCTCGGATGCAAAGAAAACATCCAATCCTTTAGCAACCGACAGCGGACTTTCGAAAGAGATCACGAATCAGCCGCAACCAAAGCAGACTAGGGCTATCAACTTGCAGGACGAGGAATTCCCGGCTTTGGATGCACTGAAGAGTAAGAGCCGACCTGCTACGCCTACACCCAAGCCGACACCAAAGGCCAAACGCAATGCAGAGAAGATTGTGGACAGAATGATGGCCAAGGCCGAGGCCAGTAAGCAGAGCAACACAACAGAGGAACCAAAGGTTCAAGATGCGAAAACTCAAGAAGTTAAGCTTCAGGAGACCAAGGTTTCAGAACCAAAGCCTGCGCCATTCACTCAACAAATTGAGAAGAAACTCAAATCTCAAACTGAGGAGAACTCTGCGCCCATACAGTCTTCTAAAGCAGACGGTAAAACTCCGATTTCTCTCAATACCCAGATCGAAAAGAATCCTGCGCCCAAGATTGAAGAGTCATCTGCAACGGCTGAGAAACCTAATACTGGAAACGCAGCTGCTTTCCCTCCATTACCTGCCCCTTCATCGGCCGCGACCTCGTCTCCTGTCACACGAACAGGACCGAAGACACTGCGCGTCGTTGCCACCCCAAAAACAGAGGCACCCCCCCCTGCATCCCCTGCCTTGACTGCAGCTTCCGTTGCCCTATCAGGATCACGAGGGGTGTCTGCTAGTTACAGACCAGATACGCCTGCTAGCAGCGAGGCAGTTAGTGACAACGCATCGGTCGTATCTGCCTCTGTAACACATTCTCGTGCGAGCTCCCCACCTCCCAGTAGGATTGGATCTGCTTCAGTACGAACCACAACAAAGAGCCAACAACGCAAGGCACGCAAGGACGTCTTGAAGCAGGAAACCAAGATGATTGCCGAAGCGCCTAAAGTTGAGCCCGAAGTACACGCTCCGATCATTGGACGAAAGAAGAAACAGAAGAAGGAAAAGCCTGCCAAGGCACCTCAGTCAGATGCTTCTACCCCGGCAGCCCCAGAGCCTAGAAAGGCCGATGTTCCCACTCCCGAGCCGTCCCAGCCAGAACCTACTAAGGAACCCGAGCAAGAGCCGGAAGAGAAACCCGCCAAGAGCAAGGCGGCTCAAAAGAAGGCAGCAAAGTCCAAGGGCAAAGCAAAAGAGGTCGATCCTGAGCCTACCCCCCAGCCCCCATCTCCCACCAAGGAAGCTACCCCTGAAACTCAGGAGACCACAGAGAAGCCGGGGCCTAACCCCGCATCAGTTTTCGCTGAGATCAAGAACACGCTTTGGGCTTCAAGCGTGGATAAGCTGCAACTCTTCAAACCTATTGCCAGTGGTTCCTCGCGAACTGACTACAGCTCCGCTCATAGCAACGCCAACAAAGCCGAGCATTGTAAGGACTGTACTTGCAAGTGTGGCGAAATTCAGGAGGATGATCTTGCGGCATTGCGTGCGGGTAAAGCTGTCCGTAAACAGTTCCACGTCGATGGCAGTCGCATGCTCATCACCCCTAATGGTGACTGTATCCGCGGCCTGACCCCAGAGGAAGAAGATGCCTTCCTTGAGCTGCAAGCTGCCATTGCGGACACAGCCGAGAACCCTGGAGCCTTCGTCGCTCCCAGACATCAACCTGGAAGTGGTGCGTTTTCTTTGATCAAGGGCAGAGCTGTCCCCAATGGACGTCCCAACATCTTCCCCACCACTGCCCAGCTCCAGTCTCAAGACCCTATCGGAAAGCTTCAGAGGGAGGATGCACTGAGCTACATCAACCAATATGTACTCCCTCGCCTTAACTTGGGAGCCACTAACATGGGTTTTCCCAAGGGTGCGTCGCCCACCAAGGATGCGGCTGCTGCAAGTCTTAACTCCCTTGCTCCGTACTTCTATGGTCCTGATGCGGCAGCTGGAGTGGGCATTTACAGTCCCCCTGATGGAGCGCGAGCAATGCAGGATTTCAGCTCGGCCGGTATGTCGAGTGAGGAGCGTGGAAAGAACTTTGGAATGGGCGTCGGTGGTATGCCCTTGATGAGCGTGGAAGATGCCGAGGGTGCGCTGGCCACAGCCCGGCGAGAGACAGAGAAGTTGGAGAAGGGACTGAACCAGGTCATTCGCCGCAACCGACGACTTGTTCTTGGAGGTAACAACTAAGGCAGCCATAAAAGTTACGCCACACAACGACAGGACAGACGATGACGGTTTGTGCGTTTATTGCCCATAGGGCCTGTACGATATCCACGAAAAATAGCTCGCCAGTATATTGGACGAGAAGACGATGGGCTCATACGATGCAGCGATAACATTACTGTTAGAGAACAGAAACTACGAATGTAGTATAATAAGCGAATAAAAAAATCATGAAGCGATTGGCCAGTTTGCTTTTCATTGGTGACACTTGTAGCTACTGATAAATTGACTCGATATACATAGAGCAATCAAATCAGAACATAAATCATCTATATATCAAATATGCTCCCCCTGACGTTTCTTCCGTAAGCCATCATCTGAGGATCGTCGACGGTCTGCTCCAAGAGCTCTCCTAGCATCACTAGTGACCTGCTTCCTCCCCTCAGATGACAAAGACTCACGAAGTCGCTCCATGAGCCTGTCAAGAATCCACTCAGTCTCTTCCTGACTTCCCATAAGCGGACTACGAATTCCCACCCAAGACCAAGCCGTAACATGTTCCGAACCTGTGTTCTCACCAGTACCCTTTTCCGGAGAATCATCGGTTTTCTTGTCGTGGTGGTGTCGATGGTGATTCTTGGGTTTTGGCTGGGCTTTCAAATGCGTGTCGGCACTGCTTTCGTCTTCGCCGATGAGCTTGAGGTACCACGCCCATTCTTCAAAAGAGTATTTGTGCGGTTTTTTGGATTTGAGGTGTGTGGTAAGAGCTTGGATCTCGGAGATGAGGAGGAAGTGGAAGTCGGCTCCGGTCGGTAGATCCTCATGGGCGTCTCGAAGACGTGAGAGTGAACGTCGGACTCGAGTGGTGAAGGTCGAGTTATGGCGGCTGTGGTCTGGCCGTTCGCTATATGGGCCCTCATCTCCGTTTCTAGGATGTCGAGACCTCCCGCGTGAATCGTTGTTTTGATCAGGTCCCTGTTCCATATCGACAAAAGCTGCGGCGGCATCACCACTAGAATCCTGGGTCGAAGGCCTCTTTCTTAGATGTGGAGATTGCGCTGGCTCTGTATAATCTGGGAACGCATATCCAAACGTACATCTATGGATAATGTACTTGAGATCACTCGAGAAACTGCCCTCCTCTCCAGGAAGAATAGTGACGTTTCCAAGTCGCAGCGTTCCGTCACGTATAAGCTTGACAACCGTGTCTCCGGCGTTGGATATAAGAACTGTCATGGTAGGCAATGCAAGCAAAGACCAGAAGACGAAGAAGGACTTGCCAGCGTTGGAAATAGGAGTCACGTCGCCGTATCCTATGGTGGTGAGAGAGACGAAACAAAAGTAAAAACCGTCAAAGTAATCCCAGCCTTGGTAGTTTTCTTCAGACTTGACAAAGATGTATGCGCCCAGAAGCCAAAGCATAAGCCAAGTGCCTGTAGATATGGCCATGGCTACCCAGCGACGACGAGTGGATGCTTGGGCTTGGATCTTGCGCATAAGCTCGAATTCTGCTTTTCGACGCTCATATTCCGTTGCGGGCTGTTGGAGATTTGAATCTGTGCGCCGGGGCGTCATGGAACGTTGTTCTTGTGGCTCGCGGATGGGCTCAAGCAATTCGTCTTCGCCTTTCTTGGTCATGGTCCGGACTATACGTCTGCGTTTCTTCTCCTCCATTCTAGCATCAACTTGGCGTTTGCCTCGCTCGAGAACAAGACTGCGGATGGAACCGATGACCAAACCTAGACTAATAACGCCTACCAAGGCGTACGGCATCATGAGTGCTCGTCCGAGGGTGGTCTCTGCTCTGTAGTCGCCGAATCCAACAGTGAATAGCGTCACGTCTGCCCAGTAGACGGCGTCGAGGTAGTTCCAGCCTTCTATGTTTGAGAATACAAGGGCACCGAGAAGCAGGTAGAACAGGAACATGATGGTCTGCAGCATGAGGGTTCGCTGGCTGGGCGTGAGGTTAAAGTCCTTGTTGTAATGACCAGTCCAGGCGCCGTAAAAAGTCACCAACATGAGCGAAGCATCAACAAAGTAGAGAATGGCAGCCCACATGCCGTAGTAAAAGGCCTGCGACCAGATGAGTTCATCGGTCGGATACTTGAACCCTTCGTACATGGGACCAGCAGCTGTACCAAGGAGAGAGATGAGCAGGATGGCTGAGATGTACCAGCCGACTATCGTGATGGGCTGAGCAATTGTGAAGCGAACACGGCGCGTCATGTTCAACAGGAGGAACACGTTTGAGACGATAGCCATGACCAGCTGAATGGCGTTGATGATGGTGAGCCAGATAGGATCGTCGACAAAGGGAGCTGTCTTGAGCTCTTGGCCGGGAGCCCGATGCTGTCTCCATGGCCGAACCAGAGCGCAAATACTAAAAGCTGAAGCGACGGGACCGAGGGTACCGGCGATCATGGGGAATGCCGATGAGGCAAACCACCAGCGACTGAGCAGGTTAGAAGGTCATTTGCAAGAGTGGTTGGTGTATTTCGGGGATGTACTTTGGAGAGAGATGAGCCTTGTCATTTTCTATACGTTTCTCGTGAGAGATTGTCTCTTCGAAAGCATCAGTCTCCGCCTGGATATTCTCTCCTAGATTACCGTCGTCCATAGGGAGATTGATGAAGTAGTAGCGGCGGAGACGTCAAGTGTAAAGTAGAACCTAAAAGAAGATGGGGCATTTCCTGATATCGTGATGCTTCTCAAAGAGAAATCAATAGGACAATATCGAGAGACGTTGACTAGATAGATAGATAGTGAGCAAGTACTAAGTTAGTTATGTTGCGCAACAAACGCCCTTAGAGAAGAACTCCAGTAAATAAAGTAGACGGGAATCCTTGGCATGGATAAGAGGACAAGACACGATAGCGTATCACGTTGTGCATGACGTCTAAAATAAAACCACTAGAACTAAAAGGTTAAGAATCGTGAGCTAGGCCAAGTTTCCCTGATCTCTTGGGGCCTGTCAGAGACAAGCAGGGTCATTCGTCTAACTATTTGGGTGGTGGAAAACAAGGCGCGGCTATAGCGGCTTTGGGTCTAGGAAAAGACGGCAAATTACGACGGTACTATCTTTTAGTGGCCTTGAATTTGAATCTCTTCTCTTTGTAGGTACCTACCTATGCATCCCAGGGTATTAGAAAAATTGGCCGTCAGGAGCACAAGAGACGAAACAAGTAAGCCGGTTGGTTTATACCACTCAAGTCAGACCTTTGGACTGTTTGTTTATTTTTATATGTATCCTAAATCTTTATGGCCAACTTCTCTGGTTAGTAGTCGCCCGTTAGATCTGCTGTTAATTAGGCCATTCTTGTTCTTGACTTATGTACTATCCAGACCTTAGGTATTCCCGGGTTATAGCCCAGGAAGTCGATCTGGCCAATGGAATTCTTGGATCAAGAAATGCTCAGTTCCGCTCCAAGCAACAACCTAACCAGTCTTTCTCTCCAATCTTGCTTGCCCTCGTCGAGTCTTTCAACGTTTCGACCAGAACCAATCATTATCCATCGTCACTCTTTACTGAATTGAATCTTGATAGCCCGTTACCTGTCAAACGACTAGAGCCGACTTTGTATCTATTCACTTCAAGAATAGCTCAACCTTGCGCGCGTCACATAGCCCTACCTCCAAGGATCATGTAAGTCATGCAAACATTGTCAGCTTCATCGATAACTGACAAATATTCAGCTCCTCAGCGACACGTGGTAGCGTGTCTCTTATGCATAAGTAATGCGGTAGCAGCATGCAAGGATGCCTTCCTACTCACGCCCTTCGTCGCCTTGGTCATAAACGACTCATCGACTATCTGCCCAAACAATGGCAGAGACTATACAGCTTTCAGAGTCATGAGCGTATCAGTGTGCGATGCGGCTCTTCTGGCCATGTGAGCATTGAGTAAGCTGAAAACCCGCTCCATCCCAACCAACAGATTCATAACTAACGTTGCCAAAACAGTCTCATGAACATTACTGAGCAGCCAAACTCTCCCCTCTTTATTCACTTACCCTCCTCCCCTTCAAAAGACAACCAGCCAGCTTCAATACCCAGATTCCTCCGGGGCAAACCGCTCGCTACCATCAACTACCGATGGAATTCCTTTGATCGTGAGAATATTGACCATGTCTGGCCAACGCCAATTCACGACACCTCCTTTGCCTACAAGTGGCTAGTAGAGAACCTCGCACCAGAAGGTATCAAAAGGCGCGACATTTACGTCTATGGATCTCACCTGGGAGCAAGTCTCGCCACATCTCTTGCGCTTACCGAATCACAACCTCACAAGCCCTTTGCAGTGCGAGGTCTAGTGTCATACAACGGCATTTACAACTGGACCATGTTTTTCCCCGACCATCCAGTGAACAGCCCTGGGCAGTTCGCCAGAAGCCCAAAAGCCTACCACAGACCTTTGGAGGGGACGTACATACACCACCTCCAATACATCATGCCAACACTGTTCAAGTCCACGGCAGATACGTTCGACGTGTTTGCCAGCCCATCCCTTCTCTTCCACAACCCAGGAATAAAAGTTCCCTCGTCTTACCACATGACGGAAGAAGAGAGCGCCGCCATCGAAATGATGACCAACCCAGAGGCCGAGGTGGACCCTCCCATCAAAGCACCTCGCAGGTCGCGGCTGATATTTCCACCACGCAAGTCGACGCTCAAGCTCCCCGAGACACTGCTGCTGTACGACCTGCTTCCCACGCCGCCGTCAGCCAACATGCCAGGTAGACCAAGTTCCGGAAGGCAGTGGGGTAACAGTCTCGAGATGCAAGCCAAAGAGCTGGCGCAGATGATGCAGTCCAGTATCGAGAAGATCGAGCTCAAGGAGAGGGGTTTGTGGGATGAAGAGGTTGCTTTTTGGGAGAATGAGCAGGGTAGAAGGGTCAAGGTCAAACGTGCTGGAGCGGAGAGTGTGACGATGGAAATGGGTGAGAATGGGGAGCAGTTGGTTGAAGAATGGTTGATGG
This sequence comes from Fusarium palustre, assembly GCA_014899045.1. Classification (NCBI taxonomy): domain Eukaryota; kingdom Fungi; phylum Ascomycota; class Sordariomycetes; order Hypocreales; family Nectriaceae; genus Fusarium; species Fusarium palustre. The sequence goes on along the minus strand of JAAVUH010000140.1, from coordinate 2,061 downwards.
AGAGAATAACACCAAAGAGTAATTGAGTACATTTGATTGTAACTACATATGTACTGTACCTTGTAGAATATCTTTGTATTATATAGCCTTGATAGATCATCGATTGTCGATAAGAAAGTTGGTCTGATATTTGATGTGGCACAGCATGGCACGCACTAAAGTAGACGGAACATTAGAAAGCTTAACTTGACCAGTGGAGTCCCTCCCCTCCCTACCTAGACTAGCTTTGTTGTATCGTATGTCGAGTTTAAAACGAAGTCCGGGCTGAAGCATGCTGTCAGCCAACACAAATCACTACATACTGTCACGAGCGTTGATGTCCAAAACAGACGTTGTTGATCACGGCAAACATTTGACACTGTGACGGCAGGACTCGAGTTATCAAACAAGCGAGAATACTCGATAGTAGTACATATATGTCAACTGAAAAGGGTCCAAGGCCAAACTAACCTGTCACTGGGAGCTCAGCTGTGGTTCACCTTGACCGAGATGAGAGGTGGGCCAGCGGCTAAACATGCACGCTGTCGTCAGTTTAGCAGGCCCGGCGGGCACTTGTAATGTTAGCGGCCAACTTGCAAGGGGTGCAACTTGTCACAAGACCCTTTGATTCTTGATTCCTGCGTACGTGTATCAGTATCATCGCCAGTGAATTTCTTTAATTTTCCAGGATAGAGGACATCCAAGGGAAGAAATACGACATACGATCAAGGACTCCTCTACAGCACGAAACGCACACTCTGATAGAATAAGGGGCTGCTCATCCCAGCCCGTTACCTATTTATCCGCAACTTACAGCCCTTATAATTACAAGCCACCGTAGGGGTACTGTTGCACTGGATCCACAGACGCCCACCCCTAGTTTCCCTGGAAAATGCTTGTTTTTCAGTGGACGTCTCAGATTCTTGATCCCTGGACAAGGATGCTTCAGTTGAGATTGGATTGTTCTCCTCAATGTCACCCACTCTCAGTTTCTAGGTAGTTATACCTTGGGAGTGTGTACATACGAGTACAGTACATTAGTAACTGACGAACTGACCATGGCTGAGCAGTTTCATCTCCCGTCTTTCTGCCGCTATCTTTATCCTTAACCTTCCTTTCTCCATCCTCCTCCTTCTGACAAGACACAACCCCATCACCAAGCTTCATCTGGTATGTTTTCCTTCATTGGGGGAGCCCACTCTTAGTCTCCCCTTCCTCCTGTTCAAACTGCAAACAAAGCTGCGGTTTATAGCTTCCACAATATAAAGACACCATAAAACAAGAGGCTGCAAGCTGACCCATTACTCGCTAGACTCTCACGCCTTCTTATCCGTAACACTCAAAATGCCTGGAATTCGTAAGTTCCAAATATACAGCTTTGCACTACATTTCTAACCAAGCACTCGTCACAGCTCTTCACGCCCTTGATAACTTCAAGGCCAAGCTCAAGGCTGCCTTCAAGAAGAAGGACGAAGCCAAGCCCGCCGAGCAGAAGCCTACCGAGACCAAGCCTGCCGACACCACACCTGCTACCACCACCGAGCCTACCAAGACCGAGGCCGCCCCTCCTGCGCCAGCCAGTACGTTGACTTGTTCCAATATATATGCTTCGTTCGGGACTAACATATATGCTCTACAGCTGCGCCAGCATCCGCTGCCCCTGCGGCCGAACCTGCTAAGGAGGCTAAGCCCGAGACTGAGGTTAAGCCCGAGACGGAGGTCAAGCCTGAAGCTCCTACGGCTACCACCGAGCCCGCAAAGACAGAGGAGACTGCTCCTGGTATGTTGCAAGATGAACAGACTTACAAAGCTACAATCTGACAATCATAGCTCCTGCTACTGAGCCCGCCAAGCCCGACGCCGCTCCGGCCACCGAACTTCCCGCTCCCGTTCCCGAGCCTGCCAAGACAGAACCGGCCCCAGCTGCTGAACTCCCAGCTGCTGATGCTGCTCCGGCTGCCCCAACTGCCCCCGCTGTCGAGCTGCCTGCTGCTCCAGCTCAGGCTCCCGCACCCGCTGCTGCTGATACCACCGCTGCTGCTCCTGCTGCCCCTACTGAGCTCCCTGCTGAAGCTCCTAAGG
>JAAVUH010000139.1:0-42940 GCA_014899045.1 Fusarium palustre | reverse complement strand
CCCCAAATCATTGGGATACAATCGACCGTCGACATCATCGTCAACGCCCGATAACCACGCACTGCCCACCCCACTCGTGACAGCAAGAGCTTCAACGAATTCGCTGCTGACCACCAATTGCCTCGACTTCATCGCGGCCACCCCTGACGCTGTCGCTCTAAGCTGCTTCACCCAGCTTCCATAGCAGCAACAGCCAGTCAGTGTCATGGATCCCCAGTGGCAGCAATATCCCGCCGCAAACTCGCCTGGCTCCTCGAGACGTCACAACGGCAGCAACCAGACCTCTCGAGACTATACCAACCAACCACCGCCTCAAGGCGGATATAAATACGACCAGTTCCACGGCGGCGCCCCCGTTCACTCAGCTGCTGGCCCGCCTGCTTCTGCTCCTGTTGGTAACCCTAACGCGACCGCATCCCCCATCTCACTTTCTCAGATGCCCGACGGAAACGGTGACGTCGCAATGCACGATGCTCACGATGCTCATGCCGGTATCAAATACCCCATGAGACCTCACCACCAGTCCCATCAATCGGGCAGCCGTCCCGTTAATCTTCATTCTCCCCAAGAGTCTTCTGCTGCTCAACGATACTCGCCCATGGAGACCTTGTCCCCCACTTCGCCCTACGCGCCCAAGTCTGCTTCCAACAGCCAATTCACCAGCCCGACACAGCGACAATCGCCTACACGCCAGCCCGATTACTCCCAGTCTCCTTACTTCCCTGCTGCCCGTCAACATCAACCAGGACAACATCTGCCTCCTATCAACCCCTACGCGTCCGGTGGTCACCAGGAAAACTATCCCTCATCTGCTGTCAGCAATCTCGACGCTGCCTTCAACCTCGATCCCAAGTCTCCACGCCGGCCCGTTCCTCAACAAGTGACCAGAGGTCCTGTCCCAGAATTTAAGCCATTGTCGTCCCCTGCCGACTTGCAACCAAAAGTTAATTCACAGCCACCCTTTCGTCGCGCCAATCCCGAGGGCGGCTTTATCAGCGTATGTTCATGTCCCAAGTCTTTAGTATAGGCTCATGCTCACCATTCGTATAGCCCCTTCAGGCTCTGACCGTCCAACTGCCCGCTACCTACCGTATTTGCAACCCGAGCTTCAAATACGAGTCGTCTCGCAACCCCCGTAGAGTGTTGACAAAACCTAGCAAGGGCACCAAGAACGATGGTTACGACAACGAAGACAGCGATTACATTCTTTATGTGAACGATATTCTTGGTTCCGAAGAAGCTGGCCACAAGTATGTCATGCGTGATCACATTATGGACTTTTGTCTCTAACATTCGTTGCAGGAATCGTTATCTTATTTTGGACGTCTTGGGTCAGGGTACTTTCGGCCAAGTCGTCAAATGCCAGAATCTCAAGACGCAGGAGGTCGTTGCCGTCAAGGTTATCAAGAACCGCACTGCCTACTTCAACCAAAGTATGATGGAGGTTTCCGTCCTTGACTTGGTACGAGATTCTCGACCTGGCACTAAGCACAAGCACTAATAAGTCACAGCTCAACACGAAACTCGACAAGAATGACGACCACCATCTATTGCGCCTAAAGGACACTTTTATCCATCGACAGCATCTCTGCCTAGTCTTTGAGCTTCTGAGTGTCAATCTCTACGAACTTATCAAGCAGAACCAGTTCAGGGGTCTCAGCACCACGCTGGTTCGCGTATTTGCTCAGCAGCTTCTCAATGGCTTAGCGCTGTTGAACAAGGCCCGTCTCATTCATTGCGATTTGAAGCCCGAAAATATTCTCCTTAAAAACCTCGAGAGCCCTATTATCAAGATCATTGATTTTGGATCAGCTTGCGACGAGCGACAGACCGTCTACACTTATATCCAATCACGATTCTATCGATCTCCGGAAGTGCTGCTTGGTCTACCGTACTCGTCAGCCATCGACATGTGGTCTCTGGGCTGTATTGTGGTGGAGCTCTTCCTGGGCCTTCCCTTGTTTCCCGGATCTTCGGAGTACAATCAGGTTTCACGAATCGTCGAGATGCTAGGAAACCCCCCGAACTGGATGATTGAGATGGGCAAGCAGGCAGGCGACTTCTTTGAAAAGCGACAAGATGAGTTTGGACGACGGACGTATCAATTGAAGCCAATGGAGCAATACGCCCGGGAGCGCAATACTAAAGAGCAGCCCAGCAAGAAGTATTTCCAGGCCAACACACTTCCTGAGATTATCAAAACTTACCCCATGCCTCGAAAGAACATGAAGCAAAGCGAAATCGACAGAGGTAAGATGAAATTCATATGTTTTCTCGAACGTCGCTGACATCAACTGAAATAGAAATGAACAATCGCATTGCATTCATCGATTTCGTTCGAGGTCTTTTGACAATCAATCCTTTGGAGAGATGGTCTCCACAGCAAGCCAAGCTTCACCCTTTCATTACTCAGCAGAAGTTCACTGGCCCTTTTATACCACCAATGAACCTGAAGTCGAGCTCTCTGAACAGGTCACCAGCGCCTGGTACACAGCAGCAGCAACAGGCCGAGGCGCTCAGCAAGCAACGGGCGCAAGCGGCGCAACAGCAAGCTGCCTCGGCTGCTCCTAACCCCTACCCAGCAAACGCCAATCAGTATGCGCAGCCGCAGATGTATGGAAACAACCCCATGTATCCTCAGGGAAGTAGTCATGGCAACATACCCTCGCCCTATGCCCAGCAACATGGCCAGTATGGACAAATGCCCATTTCCCAACAGCCCCAGCAGATGCCTCAAGGCCAGTATGCGCAAATGCCCCAGCCCAATATGTATCAGCATCAGCAAGGGGGTATCAGACCAGTGCGCCAACGCGCATCTACCATGGAGCAGCAACAGAGCGGCATCCCGGCCGCTATTCAACGAGTCGCCAGCCATCTTGATCCCAGTCAACCAATTCGTCTGCAACCCAGCCCAGCGTATTACCCACCTACCGGGGAAAGCATGACGGGTGGTAACGTCGATAACCGAACGGCAGCAAACCGAAGGGGCAGCCGCGTACAGCAAGGGGGTCGGGGCAACAGGGACTTTATTCGCAACTTGGAGGAGCGCACTCTGGAAGAAGGTTTTATGGGAAATCAGAACACCTGGCATTGAAGTGGTGTAGCTTGACGAGGAACCAGATGCCTGTGCCAACTTATTATAAAAATGCCTTCACCCGAAGAACGACGATTCACCCCCAACGTTTGTCCTTGGCAGCAGCAAAACAGACCAATGCTCCTGGTTGGCAGTAAAAAAAAAGGCTGAATGACGGTTCTAATATAACAGGGATCCGTTCCTCCTTTCAATCCGCAAACGCCACGCAACAGAGCGTCACGTGTCTCGGCGAGTCTGTTCAGGCGATGCTGGCCGGATACGTTCGAGCACCCGAAGAGGAGGGCTGGAGGAAGCCCAGCGCCAACGGCGTATTCACTGGATTGGAAGTCGGGATTCTGGGAAGTTCAATTGCAATGTTTCCCGTGTCCGTTCTGAGGCGAACAGGATCGTATCAGCCAGGCCCATGATGGAATCGGTGAGATGTTTCACCACTTCCTTTTGACATGGCGCAGCTGCCTCAGAGACGGCCGCAGGATCATCGGGGTTATTCTTTGGCGGCGGTTTCCTTTTCTTTTTTTTGCTTTGTTTGTTGGTATAGTAACGAGGGGCGGGATGACCAGTCAGGAATTTGACATGGTACAGAGTCTTAAATCTCAGCGGGTGACAATAAAGCCTGCCTGGGTACAATGTAGCCTGGCTGTAGATATGTTATTCTGGTTTTAAGTTTTGGTGTACGAGGACGAAACGCGCTTGGCATATCATGGGACAGGAACTCTTGGCTTTCAACTCCCACCGTGTAGTTGTATTGGTGTCATCTGTTTTTTGTTTGATTGGGGGGATGGGGACTTCACAGGGTGAAATCTGGGAGGACGAATCAAGGTATAAAACATCACAAATATCCCCTTATGGAACCGATTTTTCTCTCTCGCTTGATTCCAACGTTGTGTGTGTATCGCATGGTCGGTGCATGAAATCGTAAAATACTGCCAGACGCTCGTGCTGGAGGGCACTATCATGTAATGGACCAACTATTAACTCCAAACTCCAAGCCCAAGAAAAACAGACCCAAAAACCCGACTTGCGGCCTTGTTAGAGAACCCGATTGCTTGGACCATGAGAGATGAAGCCAGCAAGCCGAGTAATACCGTCTAAACCTGATACTAGGTGCTTTGTCCTTTACATGGAGAAGAAAGCGCGAGATCGATTCGATTCCTCCTCGAAGAAAGTCTGGCGGAACCCAAATTCTCTGTGACCCTCTGATCCGCATGTAAAAGTATAAATCGATAAAAAGAGATGGAACTACCGTCCGCCGCGACCCCTTTGGCCGCCGCGGCCTCTTCGGTTGCTACCAACCAGGTTATCGCTATACAGCTGGTTGTTCCTTGATGACTCATTTGTGGCAGCGGTCTGAATCAAGTCAGGAAACCCCATCGAGCCGTCGACAATGTTATCCTTAGCGAGCCTGTTTGCACGGTCACCACGAGGTCCGCTTGGGGCATCCCTGGGAGGGTTGGGGGACGGCATGTTTGTTGGAGCGCCGAGCTTAGGGTACACTTTGATGATTCTACCATCAGCCTGCCGAGGAGGTTAGTGCGTGCGGGGGGCGAGCTGATATTTGCAAACTGACAGTCTTGTCATTAAAGGTTTCAATAACTCGTTCGCCACCTTCACGAGAGGCAAAGGCCATTTCGAAGATGAGGATAGGCTTCGATTTGACTATGCGACAGCTCACAATCTCGCCTCCAATGGGGGTCATGGCGCTCTCGATATCAGCAGGCGTGGTGCCAGGAGCGAAGTTTTGTGCCATGACGGTGAATGGTCCAGCAAGACCACGAATGGTGATTCCCATTGAATTGTTGTTGGCATTGTTCCCCTTCGGTTTTACAATGTTGACTTGGTGGGACGCATCGCCCGAAGTATCCATGCGATCAACAGCGGCGGATAGTCGAGCTGTTCGGCGGTTGTTGGCTCTCCTGTTGGGGCCATTGGGGGCAGAGATGCGAGCACTCAGGTCGCCTGAGATCGAGTGGTGTAGGTCATGAGTCCATTCGCCGTTCACGTTGCCCGAAGCATTCGAGCGTCCGCCGATGGCCGAGGCGCGCTGTACCTTCCTAACGCCGACGCGACTTGCGAGCGAGGGAGCAGAGGTGGACTTTACACCAAGCTTGGATGGCGCGCTCTGGCGGCGGTTCTTTGAGAAGATGCGATCGGCAAGAGCTTCGTTCTTCTTTCGCTCACGCCCTTTTGAGTAATAATGTCAGAAGGGGGGAGGTCATTGAGGCTAGATGTTCCGCGCTTACCCTCGTTGATGATCTTTTCGAAATCAGTAGCAACCTTCTTAGTTTTAGCCATGGCGGAAGATTCGATAAACAGATGCAGAGAAAAGGGCGGAGAAAGGTTGGAAGCTGTTGGTAGCAATGATTTAAGAGAAAAAGGAATGGTAGATGCGACAAGTGAAGATAGGTAGATACTACCTAAGTAAGGTTGTAGGTATCTCGCTTGTTTTGTCTATGTCCTAGGTTAGGTTACTAAGAAGCGTTGTAGGGGGGAAACAAAAGTTTGAACGAATCACTCTGCTTCGGGCTACAAAAAATAGACAGTCTAAGAATTCAGTCTAGCACGACACCAACTGACTCACTAATTTCGTCTCTTGCGCTCTCAATAGATATTGACTGGACTGCGACCGCGAAGCGCGTCTCCAAATGGACTCAAAGTAGGCTAGTGGGATACAGGGGAGAGGGGTGTGGGTGTCTTTACAGCAGACCCCTTGTAGGTTGGATTGTGAGTTAGCAATGTTCAAGGGGCATGGCTTTGTACGCGGTAATTTAAGCGCGGCGGCTTTAAGTTTTTTGCTATGTACCCCAAGACCCCTCGACAGATAAGATAAGATACTTTTTTTCGTGATCGGCATTGCGACTCGATCGTTCTCTTTGTGACGGTGTTTCTCTTTTCCTTGATTTGTTACCGTTTATTCGTTCATGATGGCCGACAAGTTGCTATATGGGGGCGCATGCCTACGCAGAGCTCTACAATTTGTGCCACGTCACAGATTCGCTGCCAGGCTTGTCCTCGAGCCTCAATACCGTTCCTTCCACAAAGCACAGAGCACCTTTGATTCAACGACAGCCAAACCAGCGAAAGCAACACCAACTGCGAAAGCGACAGCTACTGCTATACCAAACTCACAGGCGCCGCAAAAATTCAACAGAGACACTCCAAGAAGTCTTGAAGATGGTATTGAGAACTCGGTCTCGGCGGAAAAGGAAAGACTGAAAATGGAACGAGCCGCCAAACATGAGCTGAAATATTTGGGAGATGATCCATGGAAATTCTCACAATATGTCAAGCACGCGCTAGGAAAAGGCAAATTTGAAGAAGCCTATTATGTCGTGCAGACAGGCAGTAGAAATTTGCAACTGGTCGTGCCGTGGACCTTGCTGTTGGACCACTTGTTGCAACAACAGCAGTTGAACAGAGCAATCAAGTTGTTCAACGAGGTACGTATACATATCGAACGCCAAAAACGAGATTCTAACATGTAGCAGATGAAAAAGCGCGCGCAGTTTCCCAACGCTCTAACTTACACTACCCTGTTTCGCGGTCTCGCCAGATCCCAGCATCCCAAATTGGCCGTCGCCGAGGCTGTAAAGCAATACAACAATCTTCTCAAGGACAGCCGTCTGGAACCAAACACAACCCATTTAAACGCAGTGCTCAACGTGTGCAACCGAGCGGGCGATTTAGACTCGATGTTCTCCATCGTGGATACAATGAATGATTCGACGCGATCCCCGAGCGCTTACACCTATTCGATTATCATCAGCGCTTTGCGATGGAACGTTCAAACAGACATCAAGGGTCTGACAGATGAACAGAAGGAGTTCAACTTCAGAAACGCTCTCCAACGTGCCAAGGTTATCTGGGGGGAGGCCATGGGCAAATGGCGGCAAGGACGTCTAGTAATCGACGAAGAGCTTGTCAGCTCGATGTGTCGTTTAATGCTACTGTCATCTGACGTGGCTGACAAAAGAGATGTTCTCGACGTTATCGAGCAGACCATGAACATACCCAACTTGTCTAAAATCCAAGAATGTTCCGCTGCCGATGCCCGCAAAACCGACCCTAAGACAGGTGCAGTTGCCAAGAAGGACGGCAATGGCGTCTATGCCACTCCTGGCAACAACACTTTGGCACTTTTACTAATTGTTGCGCTCCAAACGAAACAGAGCAGTATCGGCATCAAGTATTGGAACTTCTTGGTCCGCGAGCACAACTTGGAGCCCGATAGGGATTGTTGGATGCGACTGTTTACCATACTCAAGCAAGCCAAAGCTAGTGCACATGCCACTGAGATTCTGTCGATTGTCCCCCAGGATACCATTGGTCCGCGTATATACCGTATAGCCATGGAAACATGCATTCGCGACAACATCAACCAGAACGTTATCAAGAATGCAGACCGCGCTCTCGACAGCATGATGGAACGCATCGAGACCCCCGACCCGCAGACTATGCGTCTCTACCTTGTTGCTGTTCAGAACACCCACTACCACCTACGCACTCGTGCCATTGAGGGCGATGTGGCTGGTGCAAAGCGCGCCTACGGTATTCAGGTTACCAAAGCTCTCGATCGTCTGTGGGTGCCCTACCGCAAACTCCATGACCACTTCTTCCATGATGCCAAGAACAGAAAGGATCAAGACGAAGGAGTTTTGTACAACCAGCAGCGCGAGGTCATTGCCCTTGCTCGTATCATGTATGGGTCTTTTAACAAGGTCATCCAGCAAGAGATGCTTCCTGAGGAAGACCTTCAAAGGATCCGCCCCATTGGCGGCCGCATCAACCGCGAAATCCAAGCCTTCTTTGCCAAGCGCGAGGAAAAGGAGCCCAACCTGCGAAAGACAAAGGGTCGCGGCGCAGCCGAAGAGGAGATGTCTGAATACTACACTATCATGGAAGTAGAATCTTTCTGGGACACGACACAAGCGGGTAGACCCTTGAGTCAGGGAAAATATGAAGATAGGCGAAGCAGAAAATATGTTAACGACCGCAGGCGCCCCAACGAAGACAGGCGTGGCATCGACTCCAGTCGTTCAAATTTGGCTGGATAGAGTGCCTCTGCCACGACATCCAGTGAAGGATCCTGAGCCGTAGATGGTTACAGGTCATCGAAACGGGAATCAAGGTCTGGACGCTCAACGAGTTACGAAGGCCTGGCTCGAGACAGCGGAGAGCCATGGGCCAGGCCTGATGAGTCTTCAAAAAGGAGCTCTTGGCGGACAAAAACTAGTGTAAGATAAAACTGATGTATGTACGATATGTGCAAAGAATCCTGATAGAGGATATGGAATACCATGTGGCGTTTTTGTTGGGCAATGACATCCATTGAATATACCCCTACTACATGTGCATTTTAAGTCTTTCGTTGATGATCCTGATATTAGGTGGTTTTGGCATTTAGAGACCCCTTGATCCAATCTATCTGTTTGACTGATCAACTACCTTCTCTCTTGTGATACGACGCAATTGGAGAGGTTGATAGCATGTACATGCGCATTCTCACCCATAACGCAGCTTGCTGATCGTTCTGGCTCCGATTCGATTTCAACAATATTGCCTATATTGCAGGCCCAATACCATGATCAACGCGGATAAGACTTGGATGAACCAGTCTACAAGATGAAGAGACGGCCTTGTATTTTCTAGAAACTCATTCAAACAACCTCAAGGTGACGCCTTCTAACATAGACTCAAACTGATACTAGAGAAGGTGACATTGGTCCCCTGGCTTGAAAATCGATCTGAGGGTCGAATGACTGGGTTTGCCGTAGACTGATGGGCTGTCGGGTGTAGGGAATGAAAGTTCTTCTCATACAAGGGCGACTTTTCAAGAACATTAGGTGGTAGTTGAAGAGTTGTAATCGAGGTAGAACGTGAAGGTGAGTCCTGTTCTGAATCGTGCTTGATATCGGACCTAGTGGTCACAGATCTTCCAGAAGCCCAGTGCAACTCTTCTTTGTGTAAGCTGTGACAACGCGCTTTTGAATCGGGTTCCGAGTGTGCTAATTTTTTGTCTTTGGAACGCACAGCCCTGTCCTGAGACGGCAGATGCCTGCTTTTTATCCTTTTCTTCCGCTCAAGAGGTCGAAGTGTAGCGACCGGTAATGCTCTGGGCCGTGCTGCATAGATTCTTGGCCGATTAGTCAGTTCATAATGATCAGTTATCTTTGACGAGTGCCGCTGCGATTTGTACTCAACAATGAAATCGTCAGATGCCTTTTCTATACAGGCTCGCAAGGTCGACGACCTTTCCAAGCTGCACTCAGACAGATCAGGTAAAGGGGCGAGCTGTGGTGGATTTTGCTCAACGACGTGAGCCGAAAGTTCTGGGCCTGGCTCTTGTTCGTAGTCGTTTCGAGTTGTCTGGGATGACTTCCCGTCACTGACGGGAGGACATGACAAAACTGTCGTAGATTTGCCCGAAGAGCTCCTGTCGCGATTCCATCTTTCGCGAGCATGATGGAATGCATCGCTGAGATCTGCGCGGGAAGCAGGAAAGTTTTCTGCTAGAAGAAGAAGGAAGGGGAAATGTTAGCTATAATAGATCATAACGGGGAGTTGAACCAAATCCAATAGGTTTTCTAACCTGTATGTAAAATGTTTGGAACGCTTGCAAGTTTGCAACCAGACAATGCTTCCCATTTTGTTAAAGTAGATGTTGAGGTAGTGGTCTTTCGCCGTTTCGGTTTCAACCACCGGGCAATATGTGAGGAGGATGAATTTTGAGAAGCAGATCTCTCATGACTGAAATTCAGGGGCGTGGTCTGGATGTTATCGTTGCCGCCTAGCTCCTCGGGCCCGTCAACACGAGCTCTACGACGATTGAGCGGCAGTCTCTAGCTGCTGAAGTTCATGTGAGATTTTGGAAATTCCGCGGAACTTGGTTCGACGTCGTTCCTGGATTTCGCCCGCCAGACACTGAAGATACTGCTGGGCATAATTGAGTAACTATCTATGGCAGCAGATATAGATGATTTTGGGGGAATAAGGCGGATTCGTCGATCCACCGTCATGCGCGTTGGTTGATGTTGTTAAATGGAGGAATATTTCGGATGGTAGGGAGGTAGATAGAGGTGCCTCTACTCTAATGGACGAGGTAGAGTATCCGTGCAGTTGTGGAAGGAACCACCTGGTACATTATTGACATCCTACCTGACCAATTAACTCGGTAGGTACCACACTTGGATACGATGGGAGTTGGAAGGAAGTTACTCAAGAAGGTGGATGTTTTGGTCTGAGTAACACATTTCTGTACAGATCGAACATATCTACTACATACCAACGCCACTTGAACATATACAAAAGCATCAACCTGGTTGGTATCTGGTGTATAGTTTCATGCGAGCCCCCTTTTCTTCAATTATCATCACCAACATAAAGCAGAGAAGCAGAGTTTATATAGAGAAAGACAGATATCACTCCTACAATTCCTTTCTAGGCATGCCACCAAGGATAAATTCGGCAAATGGTCTGCTATAGTCCGCTATAACAGGTGATGGCACTAATATTAATAATGTCGCGTAAAGTGCAACGTCGCGCGCGTCGTAGCTAAGACGTTATGCAGGCCGACTAGGTATCAGAAAAATTGACCGTTCAACGCCCGAGACAAAATCACTAAGCCAGCTTATGCTGTTTGAACTGAGCTTCATGTTGGATCATTTATTTCTGTACTCCAAAGCTTAAAAGTAGATGTCATCTTTTCTAACTCCCACTACTAACCTAAGCGGGGTACTTTAACACTTGGTAGGTCAGCGCCTAAGTCTCCCGTGCCGCCTATTGGCCACTCTTGCGACAGAGCACTTTACATGGCCCCCACCGTTGACGGGGGAATCGCGAGAGTGAACGCGCTTTTGACGCGTCTGTCGTGACCACTTTTCTAAATGAGCAGTAGTTACTCGTTACCGGGGGACCAAGACCCTCCACCACTTCCAGTCCCGATATTGATTGACAACTCCCTACAACTAAACGACAAGCGACGTACCCTATTGCCCTATTATCAGATTCGATTCTCTGCTCTCATTTTATTGTCTTTCTGATATGCCATCAGTCTAAGCTCTCATTCTCGTCATGTCTCACAGGGCTCGGCTCGCTGAGCTCAAGGCCCTTCGGGCTTCTGGCAAGAAGGCTTTCGATAACTACAAAGTCGCCGACGTTGATAATCTTTACGATGAAGTAGATGAGGATGGATATAAAAAGGTTGTTCGAGAAAGATTGAACCAGGATGACTTTGTTGTCGATGACAATGGCGAAGGTTACGCAGATGACGGCCGCGAAGACTGGGATCGAGTACAAGCCTACGATTCCGATAGTGAAGAAGAGGCCGGTGTCCGTGGACGACCCAGCAAGGCCGGTTAGTCTCCAAAGGCTAAGCCCCTCCGTTGTTCTTCCTTTACTTACAAATGATGCAGCAAAGAAGAGTCGTCAGGAAGAGCAGGCCAAGCGAGATGCCAACGATAGGGATATTAGCGAGTACTTCAAAGGCGCCAACAGGACGCAGCCTAAGCTCAAGGTACAACGCCTTCTTTTCGATAACTCAGAACAGCCAGCTAAATTATAATCAGGTTGTTAAGACAAAGGCCGATGACGACTTCTTGTCTGGTCTACTCGGCGAGGTCGATAGCAACATTCCAGAACCTGTCCACCATATATCAAAACTCGAAAGATCCGGTGGTGGCCGCCGCAAAGCAAGGGCTCTCTCGCCCGCCCCCGAACCCGTTTCCAAGAAGAAGAAGACTCTCGATACCCGAATGTCATCACCTCCCCCTCCAGCCCTCGACGACGAAGACAACTTTTTCCCTCCTGCCGACGATGATCTATTGGAAACCGCGGATGTCCCCATGAGTGATCCGGCACCTTCTTCGCCGGCTGCAAAGGTTGCGCAGAGGAAAGCTCAGATCAAGCAAGAACCAAAAGACGACGATGACGAGGACATGATGGAGGTTGCCCACGCTGGTGCTATCGCTACAGCCAGTGTCAATCTGACCAGTTCAAGGCCAATCAAGAAAATTCTCAAAGCAGAAACTGATCCGACACCCGCCAGCTCTTCTCCTGTCAAGCCCGGTGTTGCCTCAGTAAACCCTACCTCCTGGAATGCTTTGACAGAGAGGCTCAATGTTGTCTCAAGCTCGCCAGGCGAGGCAAAGACCATTGGAAAAATTGATTACAAAGATGCCATCGAGGAGGACGGTAGTCTCAACTTCTTCTGGACCGACTACACAGAACTCAATGGTAGCCTTTGCCTCTTTGGTAAAGTACTGAACAAAAAGACAAAGTCGTACGTCAGCTGTTTTGTCAAAGTGGATAGCATTTTGAGAAAACTGTATTTCCTCCCGCGCCAGCATCGCATACAAGATGGCGAGGAAACAGGCGAGGAAGTGGAGATGATGCAAGTGTACGACGAAATTGACACTATGATGACCAAGATGAATGTCGGCATGTACAAGATCAAGGCTTGCACGAGAAAGTATGCCTTTGAACTCCGCGATGTTCCTAAAGAAGCTCAGTATATGAAACTCCTCTACCCTTACAACAGTAAGTCACGAAGATCCCTTGCACAAGCCAATATCAGCCCGTTAACGCCCATTCTAGAGCCAGAGGTCGACCCCAACCGACCCGGTGAGACCTATTCTCATGTCTTCGGAAGCAATACCTCCCTATTTGAGCAATTTGTTCTCTGGAAGAACATTATGGGTCCATGTTGGCTTAAGATCGAAGATGCTGATTTTGATAAGCTGAAAAACGCTTCGCACTGCAAGCTTGAAGTTGTGGCTGATCACCCAAACATGGTATCTGTCCTAAGCGAATCCGATAACCTTGATGCTCCTCCCTTGACTCTCATGAGCGTCTCACTCAGAACCGCTTTTAACGAGAAGGATAACAAACAAGAGATTCTGTCTATCAGTGCAAGAATATACGAAAAGGTCTCCCTCGCTGACACTACACCTGCTGAGAAGCTGCCTTGCCGGACGTTCACTGTAATTCGCCCACATGGCCAGTCTTTCCCTATGGGCTTTGATCAGCTTGCGAAAAAGAGAAATCGTGGCCTGATTGTTCTGAAAAAGCAAGAGGCTGATATTCTCGCATTCTTCCTCGCCCAAGTTGATGTGGCTGACCCGGACGTCATCCTTGGTCACCAATTGGAAGGCGTGGACTACAGTGTGCTTCTCAATCGCTTGCACGAGAAAAAGATTCCTGGGTGGTCCAGATTGGGCAGGCTTCGCCGTACACAGTGGCCGGCATCAATTGGCAAGACAGGCGGTAATGTTTTCGCTGAACGTCAGATCCTCTCGGGTCGTCTCATGTGTGATCTGGCCAACGACGCTGGAAAGTCAGTCATGCTCAAATGTCAGTCTTGGAGTTTAACGGAGATGTGTAGTCTGTACCTGTCTGGAGACAACCGTCGCCGTGAGTTCGATAATGAGGCTGCTCTGAAAACCTGGGCCAAGGAAAAGCAGGGCTTTCTCGACTACATCACCCACATGGAGGCTGATACGCACTACATCGCAGCTTTGGCTCTAGGTGTTCAGATGTTGCCCCTAACCAAGGTTTTGACTAACCTGGCAGGAAATTCATGGGCACGAACCTTGACTGGAACTCGCGCAGAACGAAACGAGTACATTTTACTCCATGAATTTCACCGCAACAAGTACATTTGTCCCGACAAGCAGACATTTCGCAGTCGACAGCGTGCTGAAGAAACACAGCGTGAAGGGGAAACTGCCGAAGGAAAAAAGAAGGACAAGTACAAGGGTGGTCTGGTTTTTGAGCCAGAAAAGGGTCTGTACGACAAGTTTGTACTTGTTATGGACTTCAACTCTCTGTATCCTTCCATTATTCAAGAGTTTAATATCTGCTTCACAACAGTAGATAGGCCAGACACAGTGAGTATTCCTACTTGGCTTTCAGATCCCTGACTAACCATTAATAGAACGAAGAAGACGATGAAGTCCCTGAGGTACCCACCAACCAAGACCAAGGCATTCTTCCTAGGCTTATTGCTACTCTTGTCAGCCGTCGTCGTCAAGTCAAAAGTCTCATGAAGGACAAGAAGGCCACTCCAGAGGAGTTGGCCACATGGGATATCAAACAGCTTGCCCTCAAGCTAACCGCCAACTCTATGTACGGATGTTTGGGATATACCAAGTCACGCTTCTACGCTCGACCTTTGGCTGTCCTGACTACTTTCAAGGGCCGTGAGATTCTTCGCAGTACAAAGGAGCTTGCCGAGAGCAATTCTCTGCAGGTTATCTATGGTGACACTGATTCCGTCATGATCAATGCCAACGTGGACAACGTCGCCGATGCGTTCAAGGTCGGTAATGACTTCAAGAAAGCAGTTAACGAGCAATACAAACTTCTTGAGATTGATATCGACAATGTCTTCCGCCGGATCCTTCTCCAAGCCAAGAAGAAGTATGCCGCGATCAACCTTGTAGAGAAGGATGGCAAGTTCATTGAGAAGATGGAAGTCAAGGGTCTCGATATGAAGCGCCGAGAGTACTGTGCTCTGTCCAAAGAGATCTCTCAACATCTTTTGAACGAAATCCTCTCTGGTGATGACACCGAGGTCTCTATAGCCCGAATTCACGAGTACTTGAACGAAATTGCTGGCAAGATGCGCGAGCAGAGTATTCCCGTACAGAAATACATCATCCATACACAGCTTGGAAAGGCGCCACAAGACTACCCCGACTCCAATTCTATGCCTCAGGTTCAAGTCGCTCTTCGGGAAATGGCCAAAGGCAAGACAGTCCGCAAAGGAGACGTTATTGCGTACGTGATTACAGGCGACAGCAACAGCTCCGAACCTGCCCCTAAACGGGCATATACCCCTGGCGACCTGAAAGCAGACCCCTCCCTATTGCCTGATGTGGAGTGGTATATTGGCAAGCAGATCTTCCCACCTGTCGAGCGTCTTTGCGCCAACATCGTTGGTACATCGACTTCACAACTGGCGGAGCAGCTTGGTCTGGATATCAAGCGCTATAGCTCATTCCAGACCCAGCAAAACAGCTCAAGCAATGATCTCGAGATCCACCCGTTAGACTCTCAGATTCCAGACGAAGTTCGTTTCGGTGATTGCGCACGCCTGACCTTGCGTTGTCGAAAGTGCAAAGCCTCATCCGTTTTTGAAGGCCTCAACGTAACCCCTGAGCGAGTATCACAGTCAGGTGTTCTCTGCAGCTCCTGCAGCACTCTCATCTCAACACTTTCGATTGTTGCTCAGGTGGAGCGCGCCATCCGTACTCAAACGAGTCGGTACTATGAGGGTTGGCTTATCTGCGATGACACTCAGTGCGGCAACCGTACTCGTCAAATGAGCGTATATGGCTCTCGTTGCCTTGGACCTAAGGGACTCGCACGAGATTGCCTTGGCCGGATGCGGTACGAGTATACGGAAAAGGCAATTTATACCCAGCTGCTCTACTTTGCCAGTCTCTGGGATGTAGACAAGGCCAAGACCAAAGCTTCTATCAGCGAAATGTCCAGGCCAGACCGCGAGAACGTTCTTGCGCTGGCTGAACACAACCGCGTGCGTTTTGGGAATATCAAGGGTGTTATTGACAAGTATCTTGACAAGTGCGGTCGTCAATGGGTAGCTATGGATACCCTTTTCACCAAGTTGGGCTTCAAACCACTGGCATGAGTGATAAGGAGTGCAGACGGTTGTGTATGAGTATGTTGACTGAGAAATGGGCAATGGATACGTGGATAAGCGGCGTCACGAGCGTGTCATGTTTATGAGCAGGGTCTGTGTGAGGATCGTTGGTTATATAGGGAGGTAGAAGAACAACTGCAATGGCGTTTGGGAGGTTCGAGACCAACAATGTCTTGTTTTATTATTCACAATTATCTTTCACATATCTGATACAAAACAGGTAGTAATAGTAACTAGCCCTCGAGAAGAAGATTTGCATACCCCATACGATTACATCTAATACAAGTGGGTGCCAGCCTATTTGCAGACATGGCCACTTACCTACTACGAATACGATTTGACTTCACCTTCGTTTCAGAGACGCACTGAAATTTGAACATATATGTAAATTTTCATGCTAGTGTTCCATGCTCCTTCGATTCCAGATGATAAAACAACAAAAGCATCATTAGACCCTTCATCAAAGCTCGACCAGGCCCTTGTACATAGATAGCAAGTGGCAGAGACGTTGACCAACGATTCTGCCCTCCTTCTTAATACACAGATGCACATGCCTATACATGCCTATGAGGCGAGGTAGATACGCCCCACGTCATCATCATCATTCATGGTCTTGTTTTGTAAATCCTTTCCTGCCTTATCGTGATCTGAATCCTTGGGCAACATCTAGAGCCAGTGAACAGGTATAAGCACGGCCGGAAGCTGTCCCGAACGTAAGAACGAGAAGAGGCAGAATACGTCGATGGTTCAACAGCGTTTCGCTCATTTCATTTCGTTTCTGCCCTGGCATTAAATTTCTCATTCGTCTCGTGGATTCAGAAATGAAATCATCCGCATGTTCCCTTAACACCACCTCCACCCACCCCCTCCCCGAGTCGTATGTATATGATGGTGCGGTGTCATGATGCCGCTTGTTGCCATCAATGAACCACGCCGCCTTCTTCGAAAAAGCACACTGAAAATAGGATAAAACAGCCAGCGACATGCTGGCAAGTAACAGCCGTAAATTCACCCTGAGCCTTTGAACCGGAAATCCTCCACAACATTAAAGAACTGAAACACACTCGAAGCATGCTCAGGAACGGGCTGAGGTAAGGGATTAGGCGATGGCATCGATATAAGAAATCCCCTAGTCCGAAATTTTTGAGGGTCGCCTCTCACTGTGAGGAGCATCATGTCCGTCCGTCTATGGGCAAAGGTATCATGAGTTCTGAAAAAGAAAAAAGAAACTGTGCTCAACTTTTGGGACACGTCTGATGGAAAAAGCCTGTAAATGCAAAAAAAAAAAAAAAAACACAGCCCCGCCCCGTCTATTCTGCCGAAATGAAAGACACCGAGGGAAGGATACTTTTATTCGCTCTCTTTCTTATCGCTGTCAGCAGGGACAGCCTTCGAGATTGCAGGTGAGGCAGAAGTAGAGGGAGGCGAAGCCGGATGGTCGTTCTCCATGTTGGCAAGAAGGCTGGGAAACTGTTAGCATATGCCGGTTGTTTTGTAGTATTTCAGTGGAATTAAGCTTACCTGAATGCATTAGAGTGAGAGGTGTTCTCTCGTGTGGGAGGGGTGCCGGTTCGTGAAGAAGTGGCAGAATCCTCACCACGAGGGCCAAGGAAACCGCCAGGACCCATACGCCGTCCACTGTTGCTACGGGATGATAGCATGGAAGCCGGACCAAGGGAAATGTTGCCGCTGGCTGTTCGGTTGGCAGATCCTTTCAGACGGCGGAGGTCGTCCATACCAACCTGGTTGCTGGCAGCTTGCTGTTGGTAACCACCAGAAAAGTTGCGAGCATCACCGCGTCCGACGGGAGGACGGCCACCACCGCCACGTTGGTTAGTGCGGGCTGCTTCCTGAGCCTTAGCAGCTTGCGCGGCTTCGGCCTCTGCGCGAACCTCCTCAAGGGTCTTGGGTCCCTTGTTGGTTTCCTTAGAAACCCATTTGGCCCGACGAAGATCGATAACATCCAGGAGCATGAACTTGAGTCGGCTAGGAAGCTCAGGAATATCCATCATGCTCTGGATGCGCTGGAAGTAAGCATCCATCATAGGACGACCCTTTTCGGTCTGGTCAAGGTTGCCTCCGATGGTGCGGAGCAGCTTGCTGAGCGACTCAACTTCAGCCTCGTCAGGCATTCCCTTATAATCGACGAGCTTGTGCACACATTCGTGCATGATACGCTCAGTAAGCATGCCGAGCTTATAAAGCTCACCAATAAACTGGACAAGACCAAGACCACGACGTTTGGCAGCGGCAGCCGCGTAGTATTCGTCGGAGAGCAGAGCAGCCTCACCAGTCTTCTTGCCTCCGTCTTCCTCGTCAGGCTTCTCGGGCAGATTGACTGTCCAACCGCGCTCGAACTCCTCCTGACATCTGTTGAGAAGGTACTTTCGAAACAGGTTGCCACCACTGACGACCTGGCCGTTCTTGTCTTTGATACCCTCATCGCGAACCTCGGGGCTCATAGTCTCGAGCATACGCTTGCAGAACTTGGCATACATTGAGGCCCAGTGCGCCTCGTCGGTGGCCTTCTCGAAGGTAAGCTGAATGACCTGTCGGAGTGTACGGCCATCTGCCTCCTCCTTGGACTGAGAAGCAATGAGTAGGATCTGGTCGGCAATTCTGTCGAACTTCTCGGGTGTCATCTTGTTCAGAGCAGCCTTAACCTTTCGTTGAACCATATCAGGTTCCATATGGCCACTGGGGGCAACAGCAGCAGAGCTGGCAGCTTTGCCCACACTTGTAGGCTTCCAACCGCTAGCAGACTGCACAATAGGCTTGAGCTCCATGCCGGCCGTCAAAGGCATGGTCTTAGCAGCCTTGTCTTCCCTGGCTGCTTCACCACGGTTCTTGCTGCCGCGGCCACCACGAGAGCCACGTGGAGAGTTTGGCATTTGAGAGCCAGCTCGCGAGCTACTTGAAGGGAAGCCACCAGTGTTGGAGCGGCCCAGAGAACCCATGGGGCCACCAGGTCGCTGGTTGGACATAGCAAAGCGAGACATCGAAGTGCTACCAGGGGGAAGAGTGCTACCAGAAGGCGCGTTAAAGTTACCCATGCCAGGGAATCCACCCATAGGGCCAGGAGTGTTTGCACCACGAGAGCCACGGCCAGAGCCACCAGGGGTGTTAGTCCTGGAACGCTCATCACCAATTAAGGACTTGACCTGCTGGTGGAACTCCAGAGATGGCTGCTCAGTGAAGACCTTCTGGAATTGCAGCAAGAAGTTGGAATCATACTTGAAACTCTTACCCTTGCTTTGGACGGCAGCGTTGAGAGAGGGGTTGGGTGACTTGATACCTTCGGGGTA
Organism: Fusarium palustre; assembly: GCA_014899045.1. NCBI lineage: Eukaryota > Fungi > Ascomycota > Sordariomycetes > Hypocreales > Nectriaceae > Fusarium > Fusarium palustre. Next base: position 23,883 of record JAAVUH010000139.1, on the reverse strand, counting down.
GATATCTTGCTCAATGACCTTCAAGAAGCGGGCTGACTTGAGAGACTGAAGAGCAGCGCTGGGCTGGGCAGGCTCCACTGGCTTAGTGTTGAGAGGGCTCAAGTTGAGAGCAGCGGGCTTTGCACCGCGTTTCTCGGGTTTGGAACCAGCAGCATCTGTAGATCTCTCGCCTCCAATCTTCATGCTAGCAAGCTTGTCGGTGACCGACTCGACCTTGGCAGGTTCGGCCACCTTGCCGCTTCGGGCTTGAGACAGGAGCTCAGCAATTGAGGGAGCAGCCGCGCCAGATGTTTCACCCTGTTGGCGACGCTTCTCGCGCTCCTCCTCGAGCCGTTCCATCTCGCGCTCCTGTTCGCGAAGTTTGCGGTCTGCCTCAGCAGTATTTTTGGCACGGTCCTTTTCTTCCTGTTCCTTCGCGGCAGCCTTCTCAGCTTCGCGCTTCTTGCGATGCTCTTCCTCGGCCTTTTCACGGCGAGCGTCCTCCTCTTCCATCTCACGGATCATGCGCTCAAGCTCGTCCTCATCGGGATCGTCACTCTTTGTAGGCTCTTCTGCCTTCTTTGGTTCCTCCTTCTTAGGCTCCTCGACCTTGGGAGCATCTTCGGGTGCCTTGGCCTCAGAGCTGGCCGGGCTTTCCGACTCCACCTTGGCAGGAGGTGCAGACTCAGCCTTGCTTTCGATGGGCTTGGCCTCGGACTGCTCAGCAGGCTTGTCTTCGGGCTTCGCTTCTGGCTGTTCTGCGGGCTTAGGCTTCTCCTCTGCCTGTGTGGCTTGCTTGATCTTCTCCTTCAGCTCATCCTGAATCTGCTTGGCAGTCTTGGGTGCGGCATGGCTATCAGTGCGGCCATGTGATGGAGCAGCTTGCTTGGGGGGTGGGGTAGCCGAAGATGCCACAACAGGGGGGGTCTTGGATTGTTGGATGCTGGAGGCAGGGGAAGAGGGAGTCTTGAAAGATGATGTGTCAATCACTTCACCAGCGGCATTCTTGATTTGAATGGCTGCGCTTTTCTTAGGCACCTTAAAGCTGTTTGCAGTAGGCTTAAGGGAGGAGTTCTGGGGCTGAGGAGTAGAGGAAACGATGAGAGGAGTGTTCTGCTGGCTGGCGCTCGGGGGCCTCTCAGGCTGAGAAGGAGTTCGGGACATGCTGTGGCTGTGCTGTTGATACGGCGTGACGAAATTTTGGTTAAAGCTTGGGGAGTTAGCTTGAGGAGGAGCCATGTACGGCATATTGTTATAGTTGTACGCCGTCATCGGACGTCCATAAGCATCCATTTGCTGCGGCACAGGAGGGTAGCCGTAATTCTGATTTTTCAAAGTTAGCAAGGAATCATAAAATTTATTTTCGGGCGACATGTCGGAAGCAGGTTCGTTACTCAAGCAAAAACGTGGAAGGATATTTTTGGGCTGATCCGCAGATGATACACGAGTGCTGCTGACGTTGTGTTCTCGCCGCGATTTATCTAGACGTTTACTGAAACGCCGAAAATGGTTGAGCTCGTTGTCATGCAGACCTTGCGAACATTCTCGCGGACGGGCGATCTGGACCAACTTTTCCAGTTCGCCACGTTTTGGTATAGTCTTTTTATTGTTCTTTGATGGAGGCTTATTGACTTGAGAAAGGGGGTACTGTACTTGTTGATGTTGTTGAGCCATAGGAGGCGGGTAGTGGTATTGCGGAGGTGTCGCCATCGCCATGTTGGGTTGCATGTTGGCAGTCTGCATGTTGGGAGTACCTGGCATAGAAGGGACAAGAGCCGGGCTTCGGGCCGGCTGAGGAGAGTTCGGGTAGCGAGGCTGAGGTTGGAAGGCTGCGGGCATACCACGACCTTGACCAGGGCCATTACGGTACTGGTTGTTGGGAGGGTAACCCATCTGGGGATTGAAGCTGTTTCCGTGAGGGTTAAAACCACGACCTCGACCACCTTGAGCCTGGAAGTTGCCTCGTCCAGCTCCATCGCCTTGTGCAGAATGGCCAGACTCGCGTCGGAAGTGGGCTCCGGATTGTGCGTTAGGGTTGTTAGAAACGGAGCCTGGTCTCATGTGGCGCTGTAACAAGTCAGTAATGAACTCAAGAAGGTTGGTACTGAGGTATGAAAACTTACCTCGCCATCGCTGCCAAGACTACCGAATGTCATGGTTCCGCCTGCCTGCTGAAGACCGGAGGGAGGTCGGCCACCGCTGGCAGAGGGTTGAGGAATAGGCGAAGGTGAGTGAGCGGGAGAAGGAACTCGGGCGTTGCCTCCACCAGGAATAGGAATAGGTGCAGCACTGGTGGACTGGGGTGTGCTGTTAGCCATTGCGGGAGAGTCGAAACCGAACTGAATGTTTGATTTGGCACCGCCGACAGGGCCACCGTTGGCGACAAAGTTGTTGGGGGCGTTTGCAGCCATGGTGACAGAGCTCTTGCGAGAGTGATCGGATCCGTTGAGGTTGGCGCTGCTACGAGGGACAGCGGGAGCGACGGCAGGTTTGCCGTTTACAGAAGACGATGAAGCGTCCTTCGCATTCTGCGATGAAGACGAACTTCCAACCACCGCGGCAGGGTGGGATCCAGTTGCGACTACAGGGGCCTGAGCTGATTTCTTGGGCGCACCTGCAGCAGAGGCATACGAAGCCGTAGTCGTGAGAGTATTGTTCGCAGGGGTGGAGTTCTGCTGGTTGGCAGGCGGCGTCATAAGGGGAATTCGGTGCCGCTCGTTCGCGATGCGAGAAAGTGGTGGTGTTTAGATAATTTTTTTTGTGGGCGTCGAGGGAGAAAGCGGAATAGATGGCGCCGGGGCCGGGACTCGTCGAAATGTTTGAAGTTGCAGGCGGGGCAACAGGAATCGTCAACGAGAGGAGACGCACAAGCTTTCCTCTTTTATTTTATTTTTTTCGGGGTGATGGAAGAGAAAAATAATACCTCAATCTCAACAAAGAGATCTCGAAAAGACGCAGCGGTATATCCGAAATGCGGCTCGAGGTGAGGTTGACGACGGTCAAGGAGTGAAGTCGTACCAACGATGAAGAATAGGTATGCAGTCAGTCAGTCAGTTTGAGGCGAGACAAGCTACGATCCTGCGTGGCGACAGAAAGAAAAAAAAACCGAGGGGGAGGGGAGATGGTCTCTGTGACGGTAGTATTACACAGGACAAGAATCCAATACTGAGTCTGGTTAGAAAGAATTTTTTCCACCGGACCAGGGAGGTTGAATTGATGGTGAGGATTTTAGAAGAAGCCAGCAAAAAAATTCGGGCAGCAGTCTATGATAAGGATGGGGAAGGGGCGAAGGGGAGGGCTTGTTTGGGAAAAAAAAACAAGATTTTGGGTTTCGGCACTGTACGCTCAGAGCGCACATAAGGGGCTATGCTATGAGCTTAATCACTGTCAGCAGCCCATTGAGTTTGCTGATGCAGTGTTGTCAGTGTGCATATACAGTGTCAGCACCTGCCAAGCAACCTCGATACATCCCACGCTTGCTTATTACCTAGGTCCTCAAGGTAGGCATTTTTCTTTATCCTCTCAAATTTATTTTTTCTGGACACAAAGTAACTAGCCCAGTCTCCAGTTGGTTAGTTAACCCAACCAGCCTACTAAGGCAAGACTCCGATTCTTTCATTCGTTCGCCCACAAAGACCCTCTAGTTACTACCTTCCTACGTCAGTTCAGTTCAGTTTCCCATCACCGTGGGCAAGGACATGCTAGGTACCTAGGTAATCAACCTTAGGTAGGTAGGTAGTTAACAATAGCCTACCTGCCTGAGTGACGAATCCATATTAAGAAAAGCCTATTCCTTCCATGGGTTTGAGGTGGCATATTGGCTGGGCAGCACAACCACCTCACAAGTTACGCAAGACTAAAATTTGCCAGTGGCGGTCAAAGTGTCTGCCTACCCCGGACGGATCTACTGACCAGCGTTAACGTATGCCTGAGGATAACAGTTCTGTTTACTTATTGAATCATTCATTGGTGTTGCAGTGACTCTTTTTCTGACTCAAATGATCATCACATGCTACGCTACCTGATTATGGCATGGGTGACAGACATGACATGCATACACATAATAAGCATTTGTTAATTATGTCCAACTCAATAAGTCATCGACAATATTTGGTCGCATAAATTTTACTTTTTAAGATTTGCAGCATGTTAGATTGAATTTTGCACGTCCGTCTATTTATTCTCTTTATTGCTCAGCTCATCCCATTCCACGTTGCTGGGCTAGCCAGGGCATAGATAACTCGGATATTCAACCCGCGGGCCCGGTCAGTCTGTGCTGTGTCTCGTCTCCAGAAATGATTCATGGATGACTCTGGTTCTTCACCCTCAAATCTGGTCATTGGTAGGCAAGTCCAGGAGAGGAAATCCCGAAATGAACTTGTTCGAGGCTGGTGCAGTGCAGCAGTTTGCCCAATGGCCAGCTACCCAATCTGTAGAGTTTTTCTAGAAGACGATGCACCAGAGGCGATTAATAATAAACAACGACAAAAGTGAATCACAAAGGAGTGGAGTGACATTGATAGGAGCATGCATGGACCAGGCAGGCAGGCAGCCATGGGGTTCGCCGTCAAGGGCATGCGTTTTGGGGTTGGAAAGGAGGATATCGGCTACTCTAAGCAACAATGTGTTACTATGACGGTGTGAAGTAGTCTAGGCGGTGCGAAGCCCAATCTCAACAACGAGACTTTCATTGCCACAGATGCCCAAACTGTCAGTCCTTCCTTCCGTCCTTCCTTCGTGTCTCCTTTTCTGGATTTGCAAGTGGAGCGACCAACATCATCAAACATGAACGAACAATGATGCTCAGATGCCAGCTCATGCCCAGGCTACCAGGGCGGCAAGCCGAAGGAGAAATACGTATTATGCAGCTAAAAGAAATGCCAACTCTGTTTCTTTATCATTATTTAATTTTTTGCCAACTGTCTGATCTGGTTCTGCCTGAACACAATCTTGCATTGCAATCTACAGCAGGAGGCTTGAACTATTCAACCCCTTCGATTGATTGCATTGTTTAATCCGTTACATAGGCAGGTTGGGCATAGATTACCCAAGTTGCCAAGGTACTGCAGACAATGTTCTTTTGCTTCTTCTGCTGGGTCTGAGCTTTCACAACACCCCCATGACTTTTCGCCAATCTATTTTTGTTTTCTCCATACCTAGGTATGGAGCATGACAAGGAGTCATCCATCAGAGACAAGACTACATGCTGCCTGCTTACATTGGTATTACATGAATCCGGTCGTAATCTCCTTTCTAAGGGAGTCAGTCGTACAGACTGGCTACCCAGCTAAATATCCAACATTTAAAAAGGCCCCTGCCAAGTGGCCGTTGCCTAATTTGTAACCAACTGAGTAGGTAATGATTATTGTCATTCCAAGACAGTACATGTCTGCGTAAGATGAGATGTTGTATGCCCTACGTTAGACTTAAGGGAGAGGAGGCTACACGCACTCTCGTAATCTGGCAGATGTATCACTGTTCGGCCGTGCCTCGTTTGTCTGTCTCTGCGTCTCGTCTTGCGGGATCATGGCCTGTGCCGTAGTTCGTGGCTTTTATCGTTCTACTTTCCTCTGTACATTGTGGTCCCATTGAAATAGCAAACGTATCAATGTTGACCACATGGCTCAGATGAACTGTGATCGACGAAACAACAGGAACAAGAGAAATTGTTACAAATCTTTTCAAACATACAGTATAGCAATACACACCAGTAGCGATGACTACTCATTTAGTGGTGCCTGACAACGGGTCACAAAAACTGCATAGCTGTAAGCAAATAGCTTAGACACAAAGTTGTTGCCAATTGTCTTCATCATTGTCAGTATGTCTTGAGATGTTACACGAACTCATGATAGCGGCAGTTCAAAAACACGGGCAATGGTTTGATACGCTAGCATCGGGTGTTTAAATCTTGCAACGGTACCATGCTCTATGAAACCTATAGAACTTGTTTCCCTTCCGGGTCGCTCAGTAAATATCAAGGGACAATAGACTAGTTTTCAGCTGGTAAGTCGATTCACTCTCCCTCCCGGACTTCCAGAATATCTGCTTCGACATCGTCTTCTGCGTCCTCGTCGCCATTGTCGTATTCCTCTTCTGCATCCTCGAGATCTTCTTCCATGATGGTCTCCCCGTGCTCCTCCTGAAGCTGCTTGATTTTCGTCTTTGTCATTTCGAAGACGTACTGGCCCAGGTGTTCAACCCCTTCCATCGGTACCTCGCCTTCGACTGCGCCAAGTTCCTCTGTAACTTCCCTCGGCGTAGGCCAAAGTTCTCCTGTTACGAGCATAAGCTTATCTGGCCTCTGCAGCAACAAGTCAAAAGCAGGTCGGAGTTCAGTGCAGGCCTCGAAGACCTCACGGCGGCCAAGAATGTACAGTCCAAGGCGTGCTCGTGACAGAGCCACTGTCATGCGTCGCACATCGCGCAAATATCCGACACGCGACGTTCGGGTAAGTGACAGAATGATATCTTAAAAGCATGTTAGTTAAGGAACGGATATCAACAATTAGCCCATATACTTACAATCGTTTTGCTCGCCCTGATATTTGTCGACCGTAGCTACAGCCTTTGGCAGACCAAAGACCGGATTTCGAGCACATCTATGAGATAACACATCCTTCACGAGAGCTCGCTGGCCAGCATAGGTTGTGAGGATGGTGATCTTCTCGGCGGGATATCCAAGGAGACGCATGTACTGGAAGATCGCAACTGCGTACTCGGCTTCTCCCAGGTTCTGAATGAAGTGAGGAGTAGGCTCAGCCTCTCCCTGTCCCTTGTAGTCAGGTACGTTGATAAACTGATAGTCATACTTAAATCCAGCATTGGCCCTGACAAATTCGGGACTTGTCTGTACGCTGGGGAGATTATCGAGCTTGGGGTAACGCCATTGGTAAAGGCTAGCTATCGAGCCACGAGCACGTCCCTGTTGGTCGAGGGCGACTGTCGGCACACCCAGTCTGACCAGTCTCGAGAATAGTGACTGTTCAAGGTTGGCGTAGTGACGGAACGCCAAGCTCTGGATGACTGGGGAGTTCTGGAAGTGGTCTCCACATAGAACAACTCTTTGAAGGCCCATCTTGCCGTTGCGAGGCTTCTGCATAGCCAAAGGCAAGAATGTCTCGATTTCAGTTACTTGCGCAGCCTCCTCCATCACAACGTTGTCATACTGGAAGCCCAGCGATGCAATCTCCCCTCTTCTGATGGCGGCGTGGGTTGTTGTCATTGCAATGATACGCGCCTCGCTAGTGAGAAGGTAGTTTGCCTTGTCGCGGTCTCGTCGAAGGATCTCGAAAGGAAGTGCATCAGCCAACTCGAAAAATATTTTGGAAATGTGACGATAACAACTCTTGGTAACCTCTAGGACCTGGTCTTTGTCTCCTTCAGGGGGGAAGAGAGGCTGGGGGGCATCGGCGAAATATGCGTGGAATGGGAAAGCTTCGATAATGTCAGAAACAGTAGTAGCATCGTCGCTGGCGACTAGTTGAAACCTATTCCATGCAGGAACAACATAAACGTTGTTGAAATATCCGGCCGTCTCAGCCGAATTCTCATGGGCTCCTGGTGCACCAAGGCTGGTTGCGAGTTTCCTTACTTCGAGAAGATAGCGGTCTCGGTTCTCTAGGAAAGATTCGACTCGGCCATGCTTGCTGAAGTTTCCTTCTGTGTCAAGGTTTTCTTCACCATGACCCAGGCGCAATAGATGTCTCTCATCGATATCCAGAGCAACGATCTTTGCAAATAGTTGATTGAGCGCCTGGTTACTATGTGCGAGTAATAACGTCTTCTGTTCAGGATGGTTGTGGTAAATGTTGTTAATGACCTGTGTGGCTACATCTGTTTTGCCTGTACCGGGTGGGCCGACAATGACAGTCAATCCAGGCTGAGTGCCGGAGGTGATGGCCTCGATTTGAGCAGGAGTAAACCGCACTAAGTTGAGCTTGGGGTGATCAATGGGATAAGGCCCATTGCTGGGTGGCTTGTAACTTGACACCTTTATCGTCTCAATTTCGGCGATAAGTGCAGGGTCAGCATCTCGGCGTCGCTTTTTGGAAGGCTTGGTGGATGGGGGTTCGCTCTGTTTCTCGACCGACTCGAGCACATACGGTGGCCCAAAGCTACCTGAAACATCGTCGCCTGGGTCGATGATCTTGCCAGGCAGACTCTCAGCAAGATGCTGCCAGTCAAGGAAGGTATCCCTGAAGTCTACCTTGCGTTCGCGATTTGGTAAGTTTTTGTAATAAGCTCCTGCTGGATCACCGTAACCAAGAAACACCTCGTGGAGCCATTCCGGCAGAGGCACATCAGAAAGCACTAAATTCCGAATTGACTCTAGAACAGGCTTGAAGTTGTTCTCCCTCCTACCTCGTCTGAGTAATAGGTTGATCTTGCCATACACATCAGGCTTCCCAGAGGCCGCCCGCTCGACGTCTTTGCTATAAGCATGAGGGTCGAGCTTGAGCTGAACGCGGCGCTTGCTGTCAAGACTCCCAGCTCCATCCCGAACCTGACGGCCCTTGTCGTCAGTGATTTGGTGGATTTCAGCCGTCCGTACAGTGATCACACCTAACCGTTCAGATTCGGAGAGGCTTTCTCCGCCGTTGTTGGCAGACTTTGTGGGCGATGGCTCTACTGCAATAAGGAAAACAACATCGTCTTGCCTAAGGGAGTCCCATTCTTTACGAATGCCTTCTCCCAGCCGTCGAACGTCGAACGAAACCTCTGCGCGTACCGTTGATGGCTTGTCATCTCCTACTAGCGGCGGCACAACCTCCAAGATAGCCGGTTTCGAGATAGGCATTGCCATCTTTGAGAAACCGGCGAAATTGGTTTCATCTGACCGCTTCGACTCGGGACGCAAGCGCCGTATGGCGGTCTCAACGTCTTTACGAACTCCGTAGAAAGACTCGCATCGATAAAGGACAAGCGCCCGCCACAGAAAGTCACCCACGGAAAGATATTGAAGGTTGAGCTTAGGCAGTGCCATAGGATGCGATCCGTCGTAAGACTCGGCCTGTTGGAAGCTGCTGTCAAACAACGTCTCTTCTGTCGGTGCCAGACTCATATGTTGAGCAGCCTCTTGAAACGTTTTCCTGCGCTCAAAGTTGGCCAAGACGACTTCAAGTAACAGTTTGCGATCAATGGAGAGGCCGAGACTGTCAGGGTATGCTGTTCGGAAACCGAGTAGCGAAACCAGTTCCATAAGCTCATCGTCTGCCAATGGCTGGAGCAAAGCCTCCAGTTCTTGCCTCTGGTCAACAGCGCCATAGTTGGACAAGGCTAAGACGGTCAACTTTTCTCGAAAATGTTTCAAGGCAGTGCGTTGCAATTTTGCCAGAGACTCGCAATGCTTGTCGTACGCCTCTTTTATGCTGTACTGAGCACCTGTCTGATCATTGATGTCGAAGAAAGTAAAGTGAGATAGGAGAGCTTGTAGGTCACGGAGCAGTGTATTCTCCTCGTCATTAAACATTGGTGATAATTTTGCAGCAGGTATTATGTGTAGATCCTGGACCAAAGCATTGACATAGCGCCTTGTCGGGAGTTGGCTTTGAAGGTCAGTGAGGAACTCGGTGAATCGCTCGCAATACAGCACCTGGTCTATGGTATTGTTAGCTGGTGCCGCATGCGACAGAGAATCCGTCGAATTGACTTACCTGCTTTACTATTTTGCGTGTAAAGCAGACCTAGGAAGTCAAGAAGGAGGGTATAGAACCAGGACCGCTCAAAACGTAGTCGCGCCTTATTTTTCTCATCTGCGGCGTCGTATCGCTTGTGCGCAGCCTTCCAGGCCTTTCGTAGATGAGGAAGTTGCTCGAGACTAGCTTCACGAGACTGCTCGGTCGACAAGTTGTGCCAGATCCCAATCGACACAAGAGGAGCGCATTCCTTTCGGACAAGTGTGCAATCAAGGCTCTGGAATGCATAGATAAAGAAACATAAGAGTTGCGTTCGAAGGGTAACAGAGAGTGTTCGATCGATCATCATGGACAAGAGTCGGCGGAAGAGAGAAGAAAAGTCGGCGGGTCGATCCTCGAAAAGCGCTGGTAACTGTTAACAATAGTTTCGCAATTGGGGAAGCTACCTACTCCATGTCGCAAGACGCTCCCGGTGCTTCACATTCGTGATAAGCGCAATCAACAGAACGTGAAAATTAGAGGCTTCCTCAGTGTAGCCAGGCCATAAATAACTAGGCAAGCGTTTGTTAGCATCTGGAATTCCAAGGCTTCCTGCCGCGAAAATATGTACCTTTCTAGAGTCTGCAAGCTTTCGAGAAGCAAGAGAGGCTTGTACTGGAAGCCCTCGCGTTCAAGCACATCCCAGATATTCTGCTTCAGAACATCGTTCTTGACCTTTGGCTTTGCAGGCTTCTTTCCAGACTTCAACCAATGCTTCCGCGCAAGTTGAACGAACTGGTGTTCCTCCTCCTCTACCTCTGCTGGGGTCGGTCGGCCATCGGTGGACTTGGGCTTCGGGTCGCTCTGTTTCTGCGCTTTGGCGGCGCCGCTGCTCTTGTGTCGCTTCACGGTTGGCATTGTCAAACTACCGTATCGTCATAGGCCTATCAATTATTCGTGTCGCTCATGAGATAAGGCAGAGATGCCGGAAAGTCGCGTGGCGGAAGTGTAAATTAAAGTGTTGAATGAAGCTCAAGTTTTTGAGCTTGGATCCGATCCTGGACGTCTAAAAGTGACGCCTTCTCAAACAAACAGTTCCAGTCCCAAAATTTCAGCCTCGTAGACCCACGCGACGCGCTGAATGGGTCCAGCCACAGTGGAGGTACCGGTAGGGGTCTGGGTACCAGCTCAAGGTGAACTTTGTCGCATGTTCCAAAGTTTCGGTATCTCGCCAATACATGCACGTCGGTCGCGCGCTATCTCAGCCTTCTCGCTTTCAACATCCAAAAGCTCAGCTTCATGAACTGACAGATCAAAGAAAACATAATTTTGCCAAACTTATAAAGATAGCTCAGACCCACAAACTCAACGACGTTTTGCGAAATTCTGACCTGACCCATACGCCAAAGAACTCAATATTTTCTTTTATTGAGCTTCCTGTCCCACCCCATGATAACCTCGACACACAATCATTCTCAACGATTGTCATAGCCTCGCATCATGGCGGCTCAAGATACAGACAATCCGGCCGCTCCGGCAATTTCTGCCTTCACGACACTACTGGAAGACCTTCTTTCGCAGGCAGAGAGGTCAAAACGAACTGCGACTATCGAACCAGCATTGCGCAAGTCCGATTTCGACGACCTCGCAGGACAAATCACCACAACTGCAGCCGAAGTTGCCAGCCCAGCTGACGACCGTGTCAGATCAGCGAACGATAAGGGCCAGCAGTTCGCCATAATAGAAACTGCGGCCCGTAACATATTCAGTCATCTTATTGTGAGACTCGACTCTCCCTCGCGATCCGCGCCTTGCGCTGACCAAAGTAGGCGACAACTACCATCGATTCCCCCGATTATGTCAAAGTGTGGAATCTCCTCGATATTCTTTCGATTCTCTCCGACGATGGCCAATGCGACCCTGCGCTCTTGTTCTGGCTAGCTGAGGAGCTTCTAGATAGCCAAACTATTGCTGGGTGCCGTAAGATATTCGATTTCCTCGAATCGAGGCGAGAACGAATTACAGCGAACCACTTCAAGCAGAAACAGTTGATTATCCTCCGAACGTGCAACGAACTGTTACGCCGGCTATCCCGTGCAGAAGATACTGCTTTTTGCGGTCGAGTCTTCATCTTCATGTTTCAGAGCTTTCCACTTGGGGACAAGAGCTCTGTGAACCTTAGAGGCGAATACCATATCGAAAATATCACGACCTACGAGAAAGCGACCGTCGACGACGATTCCAAAATGGCTCTGGACGGGCCAGACGAGCACTCAAAGGAGCAATCAGAGTCAAAGTTCACACTCAAGTCAACAGATGCCAAAAAGGAAGACAAGGATAAGCCTCTACCGACCGACGAGCTGTACCCGCTGTTCTGGTCTCTTCAAGAATATTTCAGTCAGCCAAAGAAGCTTTTCGAAACGACGAGCCTTTCGTCCTTCAAAGAGAGTCTGGCGGCGACGATGAATGTTTTCCAGACAGTTCACAATGATTCCAAACGGAGCCTAAAACGGAAACGCGAGACTGGCGAAGAAGACGAGGGTTCTAATGCCTTCAACCCCAAATACCTCACTAGTAAAGACTTGTTCGACTTGGAGGTAGCATTGCTCTCACAATTCTGTCTACTTAGTAATAGCTAACAAATGCCATAGATCAGCGACTTATCATTCCGACGGCATATTCTAGTGCAAGCTCTTATCATCATGGATTTCCTTCTTGCACTTTCCTCGCAGGCACGAGACAAGCTTACGGAAACTTTGCCAACCACGGCCAGCATAAACAAAGCTGTCATGTATAGCGATCAAGTATTGAGTGAGGAGGATGTAAGCATACACTAAGAATGTCATCGTCTCAAGAAGCACTGACTAATTTTTCGCAGGCGAAATGGGCGAGTGATATGAAGAAGACCATTGCAGATTATCTTCGGCAGGGACCTGATGGACCATATTTTTATCGAATGGTAGAAACCGTCCTGGCTAGGGACAAGAACTGGGTTCGCTGGAAGATCGAAGGCTGTCAGCCCATCAAACGCGACCCCGTCGCGGCGCCAGTCTTTGTGGAGGCCAAGGGCAATGTTCAACGCTTGGCCACTGGTAAGCGACTAAGAGCAGTCCCCATGGGTTCTGTCTCGTTGGATTTTCTCAAGGAAGAGGACGCGGAGACAGTAATGGGTCGACTCCAAGCAAGGGAGAGGTATGAGCTTCCGGAGCTTGATGTGTTCAAACGAAAAATTGCCGATGACGACTTTGAGATTGAAATGCCGACAAACGATCAAACAAAGGCCGCTGCTGTTGCTGGCAAGGCGAGCAAGAGTTGGAGAGCTCTACGCATCGCAGCACGTACAAAGCTCGCCGCCTTTGACAAGATTGAAGATCCCAAACAGATTGGAATCGTTTTTGAGGAGCTCACGGAGGTCGATGATGATGGTGATGCTGCTGAACCTACAGCCAGTGATGAGGACATGCCCACAAACCGAGATCCCATCATTATCTCGGGTATCACCGGTGTCGGATGTTCAACGATCATCAGCAAGTTGATTGAGGGGAGGAAGGGGGTTTTTGCTACTGTTGTCAGACACACTGCACGAGAATCACTCGACGGTGAAGTCAACGGCAAGACTTTCCACTTCGTCAAGCAACAAGAATTCAACCAACTCCGTGATGGTGATCGTCTGATAGAATCAGGAGCTCGCGAAGGGGTTGATTATGGAACTAGTTCCAAAGCCATCGATACTATCACAGAGACTGGAAAAGTTCCCATAATCGAGCTGGATATCGAGGTAAGCTGACTGTGGCAATCGAAATTCACATGTTGAATACTGACTAGCATTCATAGGCCGCGCAATACGCTAAAGACATGGGCTTTGAAGCACGCTACGTGCTCATCAAGCCCTCAACTCCCGAAGCGCTCGAGCAGCGTCTCAAGGCTTCGGGCGAGGAAGACTCTGCCATCCAAGAGATAATAAAGAGACTACCGACAGAGCTTGAACCAGAAAAGGTAGACGAGCTATTCCACACGGCTATTATCGATGACGACGAGCAAGCAGCAATCAAAAATCTCGGTGACTATATCTACGGAAAGAACGAGACTGAGCCTGCTGGAGAGCCTGGCTCGGGCGAGGACACGGTTATGAAGGAAGAGGATGAAGCAATTTCAGAGGATACCGAGACAAAGGAGGCCACAATGACAGATGCATAATACTGAGGTGTGCTTGCATGGTTAACATGTAGTATGGTATGTATAGGTTAGTATTTGGGCGTATTGGCAATTGACGAGATGATACCCCGTCAAACTGGTTGTACCATTGGACTTATGGCCAAGCATATTTAAAACAGGTTATTTGGAGACATTAAACCAACTGTGCGCGATCCCGGGCTTGAAAACTGAGGGAGTGGAAAGGAAGAAACCTAAATGAGGGATGGCTTTAGAGTGCTTGATGTACTACACACTACTCTTCGCTGGACATATCAAATTAGTTTGGCCAAGCATGGTACGCACAGGAAATCGAGACAGGCCATCCTATTTAACACAACACTTGAGCGTTTTGGCACGAGTTTCATAGTGATAACAGGAGTGGAATTGAACGATGATGGGTCACAAAGAGCATCAGACTAGACTGCCCTGTTAGCTATGTGAGTAAAGTTTCAACACACACTCCTTCCATACAAACAAAACGGCATGAGCTGTCCACGAGTAGGAGGGTTTTACTCCTCATCGGAAGACTCCTCGGAGTCGGCCTCGGCGAGCCAAGTCAGGAAGGGCTCAGCAGCCCTGCGGACCTTCTTGGAGGTCGAGATGTCAGTGTACTTCTTGCTGGCCTTGGAGCCCCACTTTGTCACGACCTCCTCGCTGATCAAGTCGTGGTGGTAGTAAAGCTGAAGAATCTTGACAATGGACTGGAACATCTCAGGATGATCAGCGGCAAGAGTGCCGACCAGGCGCTCGGTGCCTCCAAGAAGAGCCCTCTCGTGACGCTCAGAAGTAACAAACTAGAACGAGTAAGTATTTAGTTACATAGTTGGAGATATTAGTTAGGACATACCTGCTTCAGCATGCTAGCACGCTTAGAAATCTGGGCAACAATGTTCTTGTCGAAAATGGTCTGAACAAGAACAAGAACGGTGCGGTGCTTGCCCTCAATGCCAAGTTCCTTGGCCTTGACGTAGATGTCGATCGACTCGACTTTGTCGATGCCGCCCTTCTCCTCAGCCTGAGACTGAATCCAGTCGCCAAGCTCATCGTAGATGGTGGGACCACCCTCACCATCTTCGTCATCATCATCGCCAATGTTGAGCTTCGCCTTGAACTCGCCAGGGAGAGAAGCCTGACGGGCCTTGACGGCTTCTTCACTCATGTCGACAGCCCATTCGTGCTCCTTGACTTCGTTCTCTTGAGCGGCTGCAGCAGCCTCGGCTTGGACCTTCTGGAACTCATCATCACTGCCAGCATCCTCGTCGGCATTCTCGTTGGAGCCGTTGTCAGAAGCTTCATCACTGCCACCGCCGTTGGTGCCATTGGCAGCATTGCCGTTCTGTCGGGCCTTCTTGGCAGCCCTACGCTCGGCCTTATCCTTCTTGCCCTTCTTGGGCTGGTTCTTGAGGATAAAACCACTGAGCTTCAGGCGAAGGTCAACATCACTGATCTTACCACAGGCTTTGCAGTCAAGGGTAATGTGGTCATCCTTGATAACAACGTCGGTCTCAGGGTTCTTGCACTTTTTGCAGAGAACGAATTTGTTGATGAAGCCATCAAGGTGATCCTGGAGCTTGGGAGCATCGTGGGCACCGTTGATGATCCAGCGGTCGTCCTTGGGGTCAATGTTGGTTTGGGCACCAAGTTCGAAACCGAAGTACTTGATGACGTAGGAGCCGGGACGGGCGAGTGAGGCCGCAACGCTGCTGAGGTTGACAACGACGGTCTTGATACCATTTCCTTTACCTTCGATCTTGGTCTGCAGACGCTCCATCTTGTAACGATAGAAAGCATCGCTGACATCACGGCGAACGTTGACGAGAGCCATGATGACGGTATTGAATAGTTACTGGGTAGTAAGTAAAGGTGGCAAGGCGAAGCTGGTAGGCGAGACTAGTAATTGGTATAGTCGAAAGATGACGAGGATGTCATGTATGGACTTGATAGTAGCACAAGGTAGTTGAGGATGGGCGGAGCAACGAGGTTTCAGTGCTCTTGATGAGTTTTGATTGTCATGTGGCGGGCCGGAATGATAATCGGATGCTGATGGTAATGCATAGACAACTATGGGGTTGCTAGGTTTCAACCGTCGGAACTGATGTCGGGGCTACAAGGCTTTCGCGGTATGCGAAATAACTGCAGCTTAAAAAGGTGTCTGAAGACGGAGTGCTGGTCGTGCTGATACATAAACAGCAGTGTCGCTCGGCGGATATATGTGTTCGGGGAGGTACCGATTACGAAGAAGCAAACGATGACCGAGGACAGAAGGCGCTCTTAAGCCAGCACGATGGGCGGGAGAGTGCGAAAGCAAGTTGGAGCGGCGAGTGGGTGAATGATGCGCGCTGCGACCGTGATAAGTCAACAGGCAAGACTGGGGCGAGTTGCGCTTTGCGCGATAGATATGGAGGACGTTGGGTAAAGCAGGTTTTTCTGTCTCGATGAGATGCAGTGTGGTGTTGAAGAAAGGAAGAAAAAAATGCAAGAGGAGCGACGACGTGAGTTAAGAAGGACGGGCGAGTGAGGGGCGATGTTAGGGCCGACCGGGGTTTTTTTTTTCTCTTTGAATGGACGCTAGAGGATGGGGCAGGCGGCAACCTGAAAAAAAACCTGTCACAGTTTAGAAGTCACAACCTAGAGGCAGTCCAGGCTCCAATGGAAACTACCTAGGTAGTCACCTAGAGGTATCTACCTAGAATAAAACCAATCTACGAGTCTAACAGTAAAGTCAAGATCTTGGTACCTGGTAGGCTCTAAGATAAAAGAGCTAATAACCTTCCATAGAATATGCTCTGAACTAACATTAATTAGTTGTGTTTTCAGTCTCTAGTTAATATTATCAACATCAATAACAGCCTACCTAACTTTAAGATCGTATCAGGTCACTGAATTGCTAGTCTCAGGACTGAGTAACGTCTTGTGCATCGAACATCTATATTGATTTACTAAAGGTTTCAAAATTCGAAACCCTAGCAAACCTTTAACGAGGGACAGAATATCTTGGCATCTAACCAATAAGTTGAACTTACTTAGGTATGGAAACACGTAGAGTAGTCATTCGCTACACCCCAGCGCCTTCTCCGACTTAGGTACATAGTACCCAGGTAGCCTCGAAAAGCAGCAGTTGTCCATTGCTAAATATCTCTCTTCCTACCCCACTGCACATGCGCATGCAGATGGAGACAACCTGCCTAATCTCCGGCATTTGTGGATGACTTGAAATCCTGTCAGTGCCACCTCGGGATATTCGGACTTTAGAAGCTATTGAGTGATAGAATAATCATTTGTGTTTTGTATTTTGAACTCCAGTTATTACCAATCAGTTCTGACTAATATTTGTTTGTCATTGTGCAGTTCTGTTTAACTTTCAATATACATGATAGATTATAGCTCCTCGTCAAGCCAGTTACTAACGTATTGTCTTATACAACAGTACTGTACCTGCTATGTATGACACGTATGTTTAACGAAGCACATGGCATCGTCACATACTAGGCAACGAGTCAACGTTCCCTTCAATGTCCTGGTTTATTAATCTTTTACTGGCACAAACTTCAAGAGACATCGCTTTCCAAGAGGCCGTGACGAAATCAGCTGATCATCCATCACCATGTATTCACTCTTCATCGACTCATCTGGCTCCGTTTCGTAGCGTGAATAGACATCTCGCAACAATGTCTTCATCTCGACCATGGCAAGACTGCAGGTGTTGTATCATTAGCATCCTGCCTTTTTCGCAAACCCCAAGAAGCGCTACTTACTGCTTTCCAATACATCCCCTGCCTCCACTTGAAAAAGCCCACTGATGTCGTCGTCGGTCAGCATCTCCTTCGGTCGCCAACCATCTCTCCGGATAAAACTTGTCAGGCTCAGGAAACACATCGTTGTTGATTCTGTGGACTGACATGGCCTGGCAGCTAACCACTGTCTTCTCAGCCAAAGAGAACCCGTCAATAACACGACCGCCCTGTGGAACATATCGTGGTAAAGACATGGGGATGGCAGGGAAGCATCGCAGTCCCTCGTTCAGCACAGCATCCAGCATAGGTAGCTCGTCGAATGGTACGTCAACCTTTCTCAAGAACTCCTCTCTCAAAAGACGTTGATACTTGATCGATCGAGGCTGAGAGAGTTCCCACATTAAGAAGCACAGAACATCGCCAGTCGTGTCAATACCTGCAGCCATATGGTCGAGACATTCGGCAGCCATGTCCATGGTATCGAGTATGCTGTCTTTCTCCTTTAGTCGGTTCAGAACAGTAAAGGTCGCTGCTCCATTCTGTTGAGCATTTTCAATAACAAAATTGTCTGCCAGAGGAATTGATCGAGGCTTGGCAAAGCTGGCAAGAATCTTTGATCCAAGGCTGTGAAGAATTGGGCTGTAGTATTGGACCAGTCGATCTGTTTTTTTTTTTTTTCGTGTCAACTGTGGTGCTTCAACCCCTTAGCGATAGTTACTCACTTTGCAAGCTATCGTCAGCAGCAACTTGATGCATCATCTCCTCATCCTCTTTGTCCTGCAAGCAGTTGCTTCCATATGGGTGGAACAGTTGATGAGTGACACAATCGCATGCGTACGAGTGCAGTGCTATATATGTTGGTCAGTCGTCATCTTTAACACTCGTTTTGTCCCTTGGACGGAACTAACCTCTCTGTGATATCCGTCGTTAGTCGTGATCTTCATAGACACAGTTTTCAACTTACAAATACATCTGCCGTTCTGTCAGGAGACTCGACGCAATGCTGGAGAAACTTGCTGGACCTTTCCTTAATACCAGCCAAAGGGGCTGTTTTCATCACGTTACTGTTGGCATACCGATCGCCAATCATTCTCCTTCGTTTTGCGTGCTAGGCAAAGATTTAATATATGTACACTTGATAACATCGCATGTGAACTTACGTCGCCTTTAACCAGGGTTGAGAACATAGTTCTACATTATCCAGAGTCAGCGTGACCAGTGTATCAATATGCAATGGTTTTCCTACCGCTTTCCATAGACCTGAAAGAGATTGTAGAATTCCGTCTTGTCGTATCCACTACCGCCAGAGCCATAAATCTCTTTAATGGCAGCGATTGACGTAAACGAGACTTCATTAGGTGCAACACGGACTACTGGTCCATACTTCTTATGTAGGTCATGAATATACACAGTACGGTTGGCGTTGAGTTCGTTCCATTTCAGTACAAGCGATGTGAAGTTTGATACAAATGGACCGGGGATCTTGGCTGTTGCTGAATTCAGGCGGGTGATGATATGGGCAACAAAGAGGAGAGCAACGGCTCCAAATACAAGGCTAGGTGATAATATGAGCATAGCAGCGGTGTTGATCGGGGTATTGTGTTTGGGCTGCGTAGAAGAAGCGGAAGAGGAAATCCGGCCAAATGAGCGGCATCAAGCTTCTTATCACGAAGTAGCGGGTATACAAGATAAACGTACTAACTCTGATATGACTCCAATCCCTCGGGTTCAAATCCGAAGGGTTCATGTGTGGAGCTGTTTATACTGCGTAACCGGAAGATAAGTGCATTTGTTGTTACCTATTATATAACAAGTTACGCCCTGTGATTATCACTCTATTACCTATCAGCTTGTCGCTGTCGCTTCTTTGTTCCCTCTTGAGTAAGGTCTTCTCCACCTCTACCTAACTCTGGGGTTCTCAAGTGCTAATCGAGAGTATCCCCACACTTCATGATGAACGGACCAAGCTTGCCAGCTGTGTACATATGTACCTGTGTAAGGCAGGTAGACTACTTTGCGAGAAAGACATGACGTGATTTTGTGTATTGAAATCTCTGAGGTCCAATAAACTCCCCAACCTTATAACTTCACATCTCTTCACATTCTCCAAGGTAACTTGCTACCATCGTTTCTAAATTACCTGTCCTCATGGCTGAGCCTCGACAATTACACATCATGACTCGACGCCCTATTGGGTGTCATGAGATTCAATGGCCTCTTGCTAGCTGAATGCATGCCAGAGTCTGCCCTGACAGACGTTAGTCAGTTCTACAAGTCCTGTTTCTTGTCACTGTCGCCGCTTTGACGGGAGCCTCCTCCAAGCATGCCCGAGATCCAGCTCAAGCCTGGAATCTGCATTGCGGCCGCTGGGGGGTATTCTTTTCCACCGATCTTGGTTCTTGGAGTACATGTGCACCACTGCGACTCGGGTACTTGATCAAATACTTGCTGAACATGACTACCGCATCCACGCCATGACTTCTTTGCTGTTGTAAGAGGTTCGTGTTAGACTCTCATGAGTTCAGGTATCATGTATAGAGCTCGAAGTACTTACAGCAAGTTGGGCAAGTTGCGCCAAAACACATGATTGCGATTTGATATCTACCTAGGTAGGTATATAGAGAGGTATGTGTCTAGAGATAATAAACAGGTCGTCGGGCGTTGGTGTATAGATTGCTTGAGGAAGAGTTTTTGACTTTTTTTGTAACTTAACGCAATACCGGATCTTGTGAGTAACATATAGTGATTTTATAACACTATCGGGTGCAAAACTTAGACAGATGCCGCTTTGTCGTGGCGGTCGCTGAATTAATTAATCGCCGCCAAAGGATAATCTTCTAGACTAGACTAGTTTACGTTTACCCTAGACTTTACAGGTTCATGCTCAACCTGAGTCAATCATCAGGTTACTTTAGCCATCAACTATTACCGACTGTATCACTAGTAACCTCGATAGCACACCCGACTCTACATACTGGTATCTTTTCAATTTGATGCTTTTTATTGGTGATTTGCAGTTGGCTGTGCTAATAAGAATGCATGTATATTGAACTAGTATCGTGAGGAAAACCGAAAGATTTTTTTCCCTCGATTTTTCTTTAAGCATCCAGACGTTATTATAAAGCCCGACGGTTCAAAGCAATAATAAGGCCAGATCGCTATAAAGATAAGAAGTAAACCGATAGTATGATAATCAAATGTTCAACGACACAAGAAACAATATTTTTTATCTCCATCTTGTAGGGTGGTCTGGTTTTTGTCTACCTAGTAAGTACTAGTGACCTACTGAATGCCCATGCAGTAATAAGAAGCAACATATCCCGGTCTGACAGGAAGCTTGTGAGATACTATTCATAGTATCACGTCACAGGGTACGCACGGCTCATATGGTGCACAAACCATCGAAGGACTAGCATTTATATACCTAGTAGAGACCAGGTTGCAATGCCAGTGAATTGAGACAGCACTCATGTCTAGGTATGTATATGATGAGATATTTGCATGCACAAAGTCTTCGAATCTCCGTTACGGTCATGTAGGTTCTCAAAAAACGGCACAAGCAAAGGTTTAGGACAGATGGATTCCACCGGTCCTCATGCGCCGTACATTCAGAGCGCAGGATCAAACAACATTGGATGGATCTTAACCCACAGACACAGCCTCCTCTAATGGGCCCGGCCCAGTTCACCACTCCATCTCTGTTGGAGACAATGCCCGACAAGGCTGATGATGAATGGATGCGACAGAGATACGATCAAATCCATGGAACCCATAGCTCTAATAGGACAGGGTACTGCTGACACAGACGGAGAGCTTGGCGGTGGACGAACTTCCGCAGACGCTCAACGTTGCTGACCATCCAACTCTTGGAGAAATTCTGCCCGAAATTGATTCTCCAAGCCTATCTAAGTATCTACGAGTATATAGATTGAAGTATAAGATGACAGTAAGAGTTGGCCAATACTATTTTCGCAAATAGAGATTAAATGCTTCAAGACTCAACCACGGTCCGGAGCTGGCAAACTGTCCAGACCACAATAACGAGCAGCATGGTTAATGTTTATGCACAAAGATCATCCGCCTCAGAGAGTAATTGGGATTGGCTCAAAGTTTTCTCGTCATGGCACCTACATACCTACCTACCTATGCCTATCAGCACATGGATGCGTAGCGCCGTTGTTACAGAGGCTGTGCTGTAATCGAAGAACCTAATGAGATTGATTATCCTTGTCTCAACAGAAAAACCCATACACAATTCCATATTTACGAACAACTATCATCCACCACGTAGTCTGGTTTGTCGATAGTTCGGACCTCACTCCAATGACACCTTAGTGAATGATAAGTTAGCATCGGATCCATACTATTAATCTAGGTGGTCTCTCAGCCCCATGCCCCTCCCGGCTGCTACGCTGGGTTAGTAGTACCCAGTTCCAACGGACAGGCAGGATGAAAGGGACCTGTCCAGGCCTACGATAGGAACCTGACAGGGTGCTTGAGGTCCATAACTAGGCAGGTAGGTAGGTACATAGGTAGGTAGATGTCTTGGTAGGTACCTAAAGATCCCAGGAATTTTCGCCGTAATAATGTGAAATTCGGGTTAATTCTGTTCACACATCCATGTCGTCCCGTCCAGTCGGTGGTGTCCATCCCTAGTACCCAACCAACGTACCTCCTATGAACCACCTAGGTAGGTACCTACCTACCTATCTACTATTACTAGCTTAGGACGTTAGACCTACAGATCGCCTACCTAGGGTTCTTTTGGACTGCCCCCGATTTCAATAACCCAACATTGGATCGAAATCATATCTCTCAACTTCCTCCATCCCGTCTGTCTCTCTTTCTCCGTCCCCAAAACTCACCAACTTTGACACTTCTCTGTGCGCGAAACCCTCTCCTCCGATTTTCTTCCCTAGGTTGTCTGCCGTCCGTAACGACAATCGCAGTCGCAGTATGAGGAACTTCCTCGGAAAGCACAGTAACCGGTCATCGCATGCGCTCAACGAGCCGCGAACTCCGCCTAAGACGCCAGCGACAGCAACGACGACGACAGCGACGAACAACAACAAGAGCAACCAACCTCCCTCGACTGGCAGTGCAGCGGTACCTCAAGCTCAACAGACAGGCCACCAGCGCCAACTAAGCCATCAACCCCAGTCGCAGCTTCAACAACAACAGCTCCCGCAGGATCAACACTACCAAGTCCAGCAGCACCAGCAGCTCCTTGATGAGGCGGACTCAGCCTCCCACAGCGCCCACTTTGGCCACCCTCAATCTCACTCACACTCGCACAACAGCGCCAGCGCCAGTGCCAATCCCAGCAGCGCCAACAATCCTTCCACCATAAACCCCCATTCAGCCTTGTCCTCGTCCCATAACACTGCCTTCAGCTCCAGCGAATCCTTTGATTCCCAACAGCCGTCGCAACCGACTCATTATTTGCAGCAGCAGCAACCGCCGCTACATCTTCAACATCCTCAGCAGCAAACTCAAGGTTCTTTGCCGCTGTTGCCTTCCCCCTCCTCCGCTTCCGCTGGCGCCCCTCCCCCACCTCACCTCTATAGCTCACCCTCAGCTGCCAGCAGTACGACTGGTGCAAACGTTACCAACAATCCTCCTTTATTGCAACAGCAACAAAGCTCCAACCTATCTAACGTGGCATACGATACTCACCAACCACAAGGCGAATTCCACGACCCCGGGCTCGGTCGCTCGCAGAGTGTCCGCTACAGCGCTACCGCAACCTACGATAATCAGAACCAGTCCGTCGACGACCTGAACCGCTATAGTCAAATCCTACCTCAGCAGTTACAGCAACAGCAACAGCAACAGCANNACAGCAACAGCAACAGCAGCAAGTGCAGAATCAAGCGCAAACAGCTCCTGCCGAAAAGCGGTCGACTCGAAAATTGATTAAGGGTATATTTTCTGGGTCCAATCGTGGGGCGTCTGACAACCAGCACCACCAAGGCATAAGCATCGGCCACAGTAACAACCAATCCTACGATAACACTGGCGGCCTTGCACGTCGACCTTCCAAGCGGGTGAGCAATCCACCGCCTTTCCTTTTTGTTCTCAATCGTGCCTTGTTTTTATATCCCTATCGTTTTGTGTTATTACCACCATCCTGAACCCCCAGTCTTTCTACGCCGCTTGCTCTTTGGTCTCATATCCCCCTCTCTCAGCCCGGCCCAAGACCCAGTCCTACTCCCAACCTCACTCCGCCTACCTTGCTCGCTTTCTCTTTATCCTTCTTACTCGGCAAGCCAACTTGCCATGGGCCAAGCAGTCACAACCGTCGAGTTTGGTCTGTAACCCTATCCAATCCCCCTTTTGTCTTCAGCCCAAGTCAAGCC